>CM055844.1:5762243-5794743 GCA_029490765.1 Euthynnus affinis | reverse complement strand
GTGTGTGCTGCTTTCTTTCTATTTAAAGGTCTTTTCACACATCATATCTGCTGCATGCTGGTGTGTTTGCATCATGGACAGAGGAGCTTTCACTCAAACACAGAACCAGTGAGTGTTGATGCTGCTTGATTGTCATCAGCTGGTTGCGTCAGCGAATGCCTGCAAAAACACTCAGATGCCAAACCAACGCCGGCCCTCCCACAGAGGACACTTTACTCACAACTCCAACCTTTACTGCTCATCATGTCCATCGTGTCCTCCAGTCTGAGCGCTGCCGGGCTGCTGGAGGACAGCTGAGACACACACTGATGTTTAGTTCATCAGAGACACGTCGTCAGCTTTCAGCTGATGCTAAGCTGCTAACTGGGCTGCTTAGATCAAACCTTTCTTACTATAAAGCACATTCACAGTGACAGCAGGCTGCAGACCTGCTCAGCAGTTTAACTCTTCAACAGAAGCAAACAGCTGATCTGCTGACTGGGCAGCGGTTTGTTAGCAAACAGCTGCAGAGCAACATGATCCCCTGCTGATGGTGTCAGTAGTTACATGTGGGGTTCCTCAGGGTTCTGTTCTCGGTCCTTTACAGTTTGCTTGCTGCTAACTCGTTAGCTAACGTTAGCTAACAGTTGTTTCTTTCCAGCAGTTACGGAGCGACGTCATCGTTCATGAGGAGTCGTGTTTCTGTCCCGTCTGCTCTGTTGGAGCTTCTGTTTCTGCTCCAGCACCAGAGGAAACCGCCGACCACAGCATGGCGGCTTTTTTAGTACCTGACATGAATATATCAATAATTCCTGATGACATCATCAATCTAATTGATCCAGTCTGGACCTGAATGGATTAAATGATGGAAACTGATTCATTAATTTATCTTTATGCTTTAGTAGATAGCTGCTGAAAAAAGGAAGTGTTTTTAAGACTTTTCTAGTTTCCAGCTTCTGATTCGTCATCGTTACCGTCTGAAACATACTGAATATAACTTTGGAACAGCTTGAACAATAATCTTCTGGTTTGCAGAATGTTTTCACAGCGTTTTCAGAGCGTTTGCAGAATGTTTTCACAGCGTTTTCAGAGCGTTTGCAGAGTGTTTTCAGAGCGTTGTCGGAGCGTTTGCAGAGCGTTTGCAGAGCGTTTGCAGAGTGTTTTCACAGTGTTTGCAGAGCGTTGTCGGAGCGTTTGCAGAGCGTTTGCAGAGTGTTTTCAGAGCGTTGTCAGAGCGTTTTCAGAGCGTTTGCAGAGCGTTTTCACAGCGTTTGCAGAGCGTTTGCAGAGCGTTTGCAGAGCGTTTTCACAGCGTTTGCAGAGCGTTTGCAGAGCGTTTTCAGAGCGTTTGCAGAGTGTTTTCAGAGCGTTGTCAGAGCGTTTTCAGAGCGTTTTCACAGTGTTTTCAGAGCGTTTGCAGAGCGTTTGCAGAGCGTTTTCACAGCGTTTGCAGAGCGTTTTCACAGTGTTTTCAGAGTGTTTTCACAGCGTTTGCAGAGCGTTTTCAGAGCGTTGTCAGAGCGTTTTCAGAGCGTTTTCACAGTGTTTTCAGAGCGTTTGCAGAGCGTTTGCAGAGCGTTTTCACAGCGTTTGCAGAGCGTTTTCAGAGTGTTTTCACAGCGTTTGCAGAGCGTTTTCAGAGCGTTGTCAGAGCGTTTGCAGAGCGTTTTCACAGCGTTTGCAGAGTGTTTTCAGAGTGTTTTCACAGCGTTTGCAGAGCGTTTTCAGAGCGTTGTCAGAGCGTTTTCAGAGCGTTTTCACAGTGTTTTCAGAGCGTTTGCAGAGCGTTTGCAGAGCGTTTTCACAGCGTTTGCAGAGCGTTTTCAGAGCGTTTGCAGAGCGCCGTCACGCAGCAGAGCAGCAGACGTGCTGGTGTTGTCATCTATCAGTTCCAGGGAGTGACAGACGGGACGGTCAGCTGCTGCTGCTGCACACAGACTCCACTCTGTTCCTGCATCCAGCTGCCGTCTGAAGCTGATGGAGATCTTTTGTCCAAACATTAGTTTTCCATTTAAACTACTTGACTTTCCACAGAGAATGAATCTGATGAATACTGAAGACAGACACTGACACCATCGTTCATTCTGTCCTTCTTTCTCTATTCACACGTCTTTCAGAGCTTCAGTGTTTCCTTCAATAAACTCAAATGTCTTTCTGGGTTTTTACAAACTAATGAGACATTTCACTGTTTTGTTATATAAACATAAATGTTGTATATATGTGTGAAACAGACGTAAACCTGTTGATGGTTCTGTATCTCGCAGCTTTTTATGCTTTTGTTTTGTTTTGTGTGTTTGATCATTAAGAATGATTTATTATTTATAACAGCTAATAACTTATTAAACATCTTCTTTTGGGTGAAGTTAGAAGATAAAAAGGTTAAACAGCACTTTGAATGTTTCAGTAGGATAAACTAACTCATCTGTAGCAGCAGTGATGCAACATCATGATGTTTGGAGCCAAACAGGAAGATTCTGATTCAACTTTTCAGGGTTTCAATGATGAATTTATAGAGAAGTATCAGGACTTCAGGGGAAACAGATTATTGGTGAAATATAAAGCTGTCACACGGTGATGCGTGTGATGAAGTGTGAGTGCAGCAGGTGATGTGGTGTCAGCCTCCAGCAGCTGCAGCCCGTTAACAACACGTTAGCAGACGCAGCAGACAGAGTTTCATTCAGCCTCGTTAACAAAGAGCTCACAGTGTCGCCGTCCGCCAGGATCCACGCAGCGCTGCTGCAACTGCTCAGACTCACTGAACTACTCCGTAAATGTGAATTTGAAAGCAGTTTTAGTTCCTCTTTGATGAGACGACAGGGAGCGTTATGGGATGTCCTCTGCTCAGCGTTTCCGTCCAAGTGTCTGCTCAGCTCGGCGGGAGTTTGTTTGTTCTCAGATGAAAATCTTTTCACACTCCGTCTCTTGGAGACCGCCACTTCCTTCTTGGCAGAATAACAAGAGACAAACTGTAACAGCTCAGACTGTGACCTCTGACCTTCCTGACTGCCTCGCCTCCCACTGAGTTCCTCTGCAGACTGTCTGAATACTTCATAAAGCAAACAGTTCAACACATCGAGCCTGAGACTGCAAACTAACAGTAACCCTCCACTAACGAACGAGCTTCAAGCTTTAATGAAGACATCACACTCTGTATGAGGAGACATTACCATGGCAACGGACCTGAGTTTAAAGAGGCTGTATTATAAACTCTCTTCTTCAGTGGTGTTTGTGTCGTTCTTTATTCCCATCATTTGTCTGCATGTGTTTGTTTTTTGCTTTTTCGTTTGTGTCCACATGTGTAAGTGTTTTATGAATTAACTTTATTATTATTATTATTATTATTATAATATTTAAATCGTAGGCGTCAACAGGAAGCGCAGTGCGGAGCGCCTCGCTGTCTGTCTGAAACACGACAGTAACGGCATCAGTGTGAGGCTTCACGTGAGTGTTCGTCTCTTTATTGCCTTTCAGCTTAGCTTGTTTAAAGTTAAATGTAGCTAGCATAGCGTAGCGTAGCTTGAAAATGGTGTTTTAGAATTTAGCCAGCTTAGACGTAGTGATAATTAGCCTAAATGTTTACTAAGTGGACATTTACTCTTTCTTTCTAAATGAAAATGTTTCACCACCATCTAGTTCTTACAGATGTCGGTTGTTACTGAACTGTTAGAGCCAGTAACGGCCGGCTGTAGCTGCTGCGCGGCTAACTTAACAAGCTAACTGACTAAACTAACGTTAGCTTGCTGATATAAAACCTGTTCAGACTGAAGAGTGAAAAAGACGTCATTTTAAATATGTGAGTGATGAAAGTGCAGTTTAATAATGATTTTAGTGAAATATTTTATATTACATTTTATAAACATAACACAATTTAACCCCAAATTACAAAATGCTACGTCAATAACGTTAGCCTAAATGACCAAATAGCATTAGCTAGTTTAGCATGTTGGATATTTCTGGTTAAAAGTTGTGTTTGGTGTCATGTTGGACTGAACAGTGCAGAAACATGCTGATAATCAGATCAGATGCTGTAAACTGCTTCATGACTTCAGTGAATGAACGGAGACGAAGCCTTTCAGACAACAGCATTAGTGTTCATTCTGACAAAACGACTGCAGCTAAAATGTCTTTTAAAATGTATTTTTTTAAAGCGTATTAAACAGGAACAAACAGTGAACAGAGAAATCAAGTAACCACACATTTCTTTTGGTTCATGTGTAACGAGACTCTACGGAGGGAAGCGGCCACGGAGAAAAAACACAACAAACAAAAAAACTAAAACTAATTTGTGCTCCGGATTTAACTTTAACTTTGCCTGTTTGAAGTTTGGAGAAAGTGACGAAGACGACGTTTCCATGGAAACTGATCCGAGCTGGATCCAGACAATATAACACATAATAAACATGTGTGTACTGTTTATGATATAAAGTGTCCAGAACCCTGAAGCTGCAGGAACATGAAGGTTTATAGGACACGTTTCAGGGATCTCAGAGATAACACTGTTGTGCTTAAAATGAATCCACACGTCTGCGTCCGAGTTCAAAATAAAACCTCTTTAAATCCAAGAGTTCCACAGCGGGGCTGAGCGCAGGACCAGAGGATGGCGTGAGGATGAATTCTGTTAAATCAGGAGCACAAATGAGTTGTTTTTTCTCTCCGTGGCTCCTCTCGCGCTCCGAAAGAAATTCAAATGAAACTCCAGCAGTGAAAACTCTCACAGTTCAGCAAACAGCAAACATTAACAACTTAAAGCCTTAAAACTCCATCCAGCTGTGGAGTCACATTACAATCAGCCAAACATCAGTATAAAGGCGACAAGCCGTTCAAACACGTATAAGGCAGAGTACAAAATAAGTCAAATGTTTTTGGATTGAAACCGTAGCAATACAACTGAAATGTGATCAAACCAACAGTCTCTTTATGAATTCTGGAGGAGAAGTCATCATCCAGCTCATCAACAGAAGATTTCACCAGAAACAGTTCAGGCAGCATCCTGCACACACACGTAACGCTCTCTAACCCATCACCATTTTATACAGTAAAAACTGCATGCACACAATACACACATGCACAATATGTTAATAAAAACAAAAGGCATACAGGTTTTATCTTTCAGTGATATGAAAGGAAGAGGTTTGATAGCTTGAAGCTAACCGTGTAGAGATCATTATGGAGCAGCTCCATGTTTTGGGAAATTTATGCTCAGTCACATATTTCCCAGAAGAACATTGAAACCACTCCTGTCTGTGTGCCGCGCATGGAGCTAAGGCCAGGAGGCCGTTAGCTTAGCTTAGCATAAGACTAGAAGCAGCTAGCATGGCTAACTGATTATCACTGTTTCTCACTTAATTAATCTGTACGCAAATAAAAATGTGTTTTGTTTTGGGTTTTTTTTTTAACTTTGCTGCTTCTCCTGTTTTAAGCCTTTATGCTAAGCTAAGCTAAACTATGCTAAGCTAAACTCTAGCTCCGTACTTAACACACAGACATAAGTTTGATATTGATTTTCTATCCAACTCATGGAAAGAAAATAAATGGATTCTGACTGTTCCTTTAGTTTAAGGGCGCAAAGCAAAGTTTTACCAAAATTTTGTACAAAAATAAAGCAAAAGTGACCGTCTGCCTGCTGAGGTCAGCTCTGATATCCCACCATCTTACATTTCTGTCAGCATGTAATAATAATAACAATAATTATTATAAAATACTAGGTGTATACTAAAAGCAACAGTTGAGTATCATCATGCTTACGTATGTTTTGAGTCCAGGATTTTGAAGCCTGAGCTTTGGCCAAGACTGAAGTTCCCCTGCTAGAAGCTGATGCATCAGAGAAACAGAACAACTTTAAAATGTATTGTTTGTTGCAGTAAACATCTAAACAAATATGGCAAAATACAGTTATGGCATAGCAGGATAGCACCTTTTTCTTTCAGTTCTTGCATCGATCATTATGGCACAATCATCAGATTCAAGAGAAAAATACTCTCCTTAAAAACAGGCTGAAAAGCATTTACAATATATACAGTTTATATAATATATACAGTGAAGCAGGGTTGTAAGCATTTCTAAAAGAAATATGAAGCCTTTATACATTCTTATTCTCCAGCTTCTTTGTTTCTATCAGGCACAAGATGACTGAATATCCTGTTAGCAGATAAGCTAAAGCAGAGATTCACTTAATAGCACATTTAGTTTGACACTTACTGATTGTTCTCAGAGTAAAACTGACTTTACTCAGATAATAAGTGCTTTATATTCAGCAGGGACAGTCAGCAGCCCTGTTTGACAACGCTCATCAGTGGAAGGAGGTTTCAGCACGATATTCAGCTGAACTGGGACTTCTTTCAGAACGAGGTTTGCTTCCTGGTGTAGAGGAGCAGCACCACCTCACCGCTTCGTTTAAGAGCTTTCTCACCAAAAATGCAAATAAGACATTTCATAGTCACCCGATTAGCTGCAGGAGCCGCAGCGACTCGCGCTACCCTGATTTTCCGCCAGCTTTTGCTTTACAGGAATTTTTTACAAATACATTGATAAACGTAAAATGTCCTTATATCTTCTTACAACTACGTTATAGTGTCTTATAAACCACTTATTAAGTTCATATACTGTTTATAAATGCTAAATAGGGAGGTTAAAGTAAAGTGTAAAAGAAGGCGGGGCCACTGAGCGTGAATAATTCTGCTGTCAGCATAAAACTCGACAATCAGGATAAAATGATTGTTGCCATGAGAACATATAAAATCCTGCCCCAGTATTACAAATCTGACAGCCTTTAAACTTTATATAAACTGACCTTCCTGATTGTATTTTCTTCTTCACTGGTACCGTCCGCACCACCAATCAATCTGAATGCCACTCAGACTCTGTGCTTCTGTGGCTGCAAAACTCACAAATGTAGCATTCACCCAGATTTGTTTTACTACAAATAAATGGACATGCTGGGCCAATCATGTTAAAGTCTGAGGCAGCAGTTGGGAGTAGAGCAACAGGGGGAAAAGTGGATTAAATCTCATCAAACATGCTCCACAGAAGTATGCGAACACAAACAGCAGCACCTGGCCCAGCCGGTGCAGACCTGATAAAAGCCAGTTAGAGCTCATCAGAACGTTTCTATGACCACAGTAGTAAACAAACATGGAATGTGTACTGCTGTATTTACTGCACAGAAGAAAGAAAAAACAGAAATGGAAGAAACGCAACCTTCAGATCGCTTACAGGGGAAGGACGGAGAATTCTTGTCTGAATGAAGAATGAAACTTCTTGAACTGCTCAGCAGGACTGTTCTGACCTTTCACCTGAATGAAAGGTGGCCTTTCTCTTGTGTCACGCTATAAAACGCCCATTATGCAACTCACACTTGCATAGTGTTAGAAACTTTCAGTCGACACACTGTCAAAACTGTAAAACAGGTGAAATCAATTTTGCTTGTGCATTCGTGTACTTGAGTGGAGCATGTTTGAGATTGATTTTCCTTTTTTTGTGGGACAGCTTGTCACTGCTGTTCTTCTGGGTTCTGCTGTTAGATGTCAGGGTAGAACTCCGTGTCAACATCAACGCTGTGCAAGACGGACTTCTGATCAGCAGCTGACATCCTGTTCAACACCTCAGCTGAAAGAGAGTAACTGCTGCCAGACTTCTCCTCAAACCAACTGTCCAGCGCTCGCTTCCCGTCAAAGTTTGTGATGGGCGGTCCGTTAACTGCGACAGTCAGCAGATCGTTCATCTGCTCCAGGGTCAGCCGGGAGCGATTGTTCTTACACATCTTTTGTAGAGACCCCCGTCCTTTATCGCAGCAGGCTGTGGAACTGGGCAGGACCCTGACAACCTGCACAATCCGACTGAGCAGCGGAAAACGCTGCTTGTACCTGCAGATGTGACCGATGACCTCTTTAAAACCATTCATGCTGTAGTAGTCTGCTTTCAGGTCCTTCCATTCCACCACAAGACTGTCCCTGGCCTCTGTCCTGGCCTGGGAGCCCTCCTGGATTGCAGAGGGAATCGACTCCAGATGGTTGAATATCATCTGGATTTCCTCCTCCCCGTAGGCCTTCAGGTCCTCCCGGTTGTGCGGCCAGGTGGACAGGTCCAGGACCTTGCAAGCTTTGGCAAACGAGCGACTCTGCAGGTCCAGTCTCTGAGACAGGATGCCTTGGCTCCTGTTGCAGATCTTTTCTCGGATGGACTGAAACTTGGATTCAGCAACACGCAGATTTTTCAGAGCAACGCCGTTGAAACTTTCACGGAAATTTTCTTCAAACTCTTGCAGATACTCTCCAGGGCAGTCCACCAACTGGCCAATCTCCTGAATGGCATCCTCTATTTTGGCTTCCACCTGTGACACCAGCAGATACTCTCCCTGGAAGGTGAAAGCTAATCGAGAGAGAACAGCGATGATGTCCAGAAGGAAATAGATGAGCTTTACTGACTGATAGTCCATGAGGAACTGGAGGAGGGTAAGAGCGATGGCGGCGGCATCAGCCCTCTGTGTCTGGCTGCTGATCTCCTTCAGGTGGGCAACTACCTCCAGGTAATCTTTGATGAGTGCGTTAAGGACATTTGGTTCTCCAATAATCCATCGTATGGCTCTGATGTCTCCAAGGAACTCCGTCTCCTCTGACAGTGTTGGAGCAGTGGATCGCAGCTCGGACATCATGCGAGGGGAGTAGCGGTAGAAACTGAGGAGCTGCTTGAGGTTGTTTTCCAGATCCTCCAGACAGGAGAGTTCTTTACCGCTGATGGCATCTAGCACCTCCAGGTGAGGCCGATGAATCATGATGGGAAGACAGAGGATCCAGGGAAAAGTCTTTTGCACAGCTATGTACAGGTTTGCTCTCATCCCTGAAGAGATGTTGGTGCCATCTGCCCCCAAACCAACCACCAGCAAGTCCTGAAACCTGAGGCCCAGGACGCCGAAGGCTCGATCCATAGCCTGGAGATATCCGTCCACACTGGCCATGCTCAGTCTCTGCAGGGACAGGAATTCTGTGTTGGTGGAGCCTTCATTGGTACTGAACTGGACATAGACCGCCACCATGTCTGAGAATAGGTCGTCGTTTTGTGCGTCCATTATGACGCTTAGGAAGGGAGACAGACGCATCTTCTCAGCCAGGTCTTCTTTTAAAGCTCGGGCGATGTGGTGGATGAGGATCTGACAATCCCCTTCGTTCATATACTGGTCCACCACTTTGAGGTCGCACTTCTTTAAAAGCTCTGCCAGTGGACGGAGGTCGGAGAATGGCCGTCCCTCCAGGGCCAAGTGGTACGCTGCGTTGAACAGCAGCATCATGTTTTTGCACATCTCTTCGGTCTTCTCTGGATGCATGCGCAGCTTGTACAGCTGCAAACACTTCTTATGGAGGTTGCTCTGGCTGTGGAGCTTGATGGTGTGGATCTTAAACTGCTTGGAGCCGATAATGAAGGCTGAAGTGCGAGATGACTGGACGGTGTACTGGCGGCAGACGTGGCACCACATCTCATTCAGGGTCGGCGAGTAGCGAAGGAACCAGAACTTTTTCAGCCACTCCTGCTTGAAGCGACGAATCCGTCGGCCTCCTCCTGACGAAAGTTTTGAAGAGTCCTCCGGAGAAATCACGAGATCTGCAGCAATCGACTCGTCAGCTGAGTCCACGTCCTGGTCATCTTCATCCAGGACCACCTGAGTGGGCGTCAAGGGCTCCATCCCTGCAAAGACAAACACAATCACCCTCTGATAACAGCTTCAAGACGTTACTGTTAAACTAAAAATAAATAATATCAGCATTTTTTCCCATCATGCAGTGCATATAAGCATGTAAGCAGTTTTTAGCCGCTCTCGTGACATGATGATGACGTTTTATTCAGACCTTCTCTTCCCCAGAGGATGAATCCTACTGACTTTGGTGATGCTCTCACATTTCCTCCACCATGATGTTAACATTTCTGGCTTTAAGTGAAATCACAATCTCACCTATTGGACCAATTGTTCTCGGTTCCTAGATGATAAATCTTGATGAGTTTAATGATCCTTTTCATGTGACACCACAAGCCAGTCAATATTTTCACTTAAAGCGCCACTATGCAGTTGACATTTGTAGTTTTGAGTTAAATGTTTGGACAAACACTGAATGAATTGCAATAATATTTGGTTCAGACATTTATGTTCTCCAGATGATGAAATGTAATAACTTTAGTGATCCTTTCCTCTAGCACCATCAACTAGTCTAATTTTAATTTGTCCAATAATTTAATTTGTCTGACAAACAAAAACATGAATATTCAAGGGGAGCTTCTGATGCATACTGACTGAACATGTAGTGGAAGAGGTGGGTTACATCTAAGTTAATGTGACTGGTGTATATTGACACTGCTGTGATTAAAGGAGAGGAAGTATCTTCATGCCAGATCTATAGTAGGGTAATTATTTAGTTACACATCACATGTCTTGGTCAAACCATACATGGTTATTTATTCCTGCTAATATTTTCAGATACCACTCTCATATATACCTTGTATCTCATTCCCTGTGTCAACTCCTTAATCAGAGTCCCACACAACAATATAACAACATAGGTGTTTCCAGTAATAGTTCTATCACTAAAGAAAATAATTAACAATTTTAAGAGACTGAAATCCTAACAAAGAGTTAGAAATCCAGCACTTGGTCAGAGAGTCCTACCGTCATCTGGTTTCAACACACCTTGAAAGTCTTCTATGGGGCCTTGTTCGGGGTGGGGTGGTGCCTGCTCGTGTTGGGACAGGACCTGTTCAGACACTGATGGACGGACCCCGTCCCCTTGTTCTCCTCTGAGACGGGACAACTCCTCCTCCAGCTCCAAGATCCTCCTCCTCAGTTTGACACAGTTGGGGCAGAAGGAGGTGGAGGGTTCCTCGCTGGTCTGGTTCTCCTCTTCTTTCTCCTCCACCTTCAGGTTAGGAACGTTAAACGAGTTAAACCCCGAACCGAGTGCTGTTTTACACTCAGTGTGGACGGAGGACGGGGACCTGGACTTGCCGGAGTCCTCCAGAGAGGCCTCCAGGACGTCTTTGAAGATGAGGTCGATCTTCTTCCTCTTGGCAGGAGGCTGGCCGTCTGCGTCTTCACTGGGCTGTTTGCTGGGGCTGGGTTTGCCCTGCAGAGCGGACTGCAGGCACGGAGATTTAAAGTCCTTCTGAATATTGGGCAGGACTGCTGGCTTCCCCGAATCTGGAACAAAACAGATTTATTATTATATAAAGCTGAAACTCAAAGACAAATGATGAGCAGAGTGACCATCATCACACTGAGCAAACCAGTGGGGTCCATTATGACCTCCAACTGAAGGTCAGATTAAGGATCAGACCTGACAGCCAGTCTGGGCTCGTTACCGTCCTATCGATGGCTACGTCTCTGAGCAGAGAATGAACTCACAACAACTCAATCAATCAATACTGTAAATGTGAGGTGAGTGCCGCCATGATAACTCTCCAGAGTTGTAAAATCCTCTCTGTGAGTTTTACAAACTGCTGTGCAGCGTTTTAGTGTCAGATAAACCTCTCAGGTAAAGTAAAGTGAGGCTGAATGTCGGATTATCGGTGCTGAGAAGTTACAGAAATGATTGAACAGATCTCCCAAATCCACCGTCTTAAAGGTGTTTGGGGAGGTTTCTAAAGCTATTTGATTGTCCAACAGGTGTGTCTGAAGGAGCATACTGACCTCTTTAGTCTTTTTTATATATATATATATATATATATATATATATATATTTAGTTATATTCAGTGTAATTGTGCAGGTTGTTTTGTTGTCGGTGTCATGTCAGTGTATCCAGTACCTTCTCTGATCATCCTCACAGGAGAGAGAAGTGTTTTCAAGTCATCACTACAGTCTGTCTCTCTGCTGAGGGACTAGTTAGAAAACATTTATCTCCAGGTGGATTCCCCTGAAATGACACCGACCTCTCTGTAGGACAGCAGCACCATCTGCTGGACAACTGAGCTCACTGCGAGGAATTCACTGGTCCACAAATAAAGTAATTCAAATCCTGACTTTTGTGAAATGGAAGTGCAAAAACACCTAATTAGAAGAGATTTATCTTTGAACTAATTAAATCATGACTGCAAACAGAGTGTAGAGTCATATTAGCTTGAATG
This sequence comes from Euthynnus affinis, assembly GCA_029490765.1. Taxonomy (NCBI): domain Eukaryota; kingdom Metazoa; phylum Chordata; class Actinopteri; order Scombriformes; family Scombridae; genus Euthynnus; species Euthynnus affinis. The sequence continues at coordinate 5,782,661 of CM055844.1, read as the reverse complement.
ATAATTAGCAGCATGTGTGAGCTATGAGAGGCTAAACAGAAGCTAAAAGTCACAGACAGACGTCCACACAGTGTTTACCGACCCTGCAGGTCAGAGGTCACCATCAGAGGCGATGGGAGGTTTTCACTGTGTTTATGTATCAGCAATAGAAATCTGGTTATATAATTAGAGCAATAAGTCGATTAATTGATTAGAAAATTAATCACTAATTTTTCTGATAATCATTTTCAGTCAGAAGAAAATGTCCTGATTCTCTGACTCAGCTTCTTAAATGTGAATATTTTCTGACAGTAAACTGAATGTCTTTGAGGATCAAACAGGACATTTTGAGTTTTGTGATCAACATTCGTCTCAGTTTTCTGACATTTTATGGACCAAATGACTGATTGATTGATCCAGAAAATAATCAATAGATTAATCAATAATGAAAACAATCAACCCTCCATATAATGGTGCTGACAGGTTCATCTGTTCCAGCTTTGAATCATCAGCACACATTTATTTTTCTAGTTTTGTATAAAATGAACAAATCTGCTTAATGTCGTTTTACTTCTTATATTAATTTGAATTAATTAAAACTCTAATCTGTAATTATTCCTCATTAAAATGTTTAAAACAACTAGACCTTTATTGTAAACATGTTCTATATGTTGTTATGTTATGGTGCATTTTGTTTGTATTTCTATTTTCTGTTTCTACTAATAAATGTTTGGATGCTGTTGGCGTGGAGGACAGCACAGAGTGAACCACTTCCTGCCTCGGTAAGCGAAGCACCTGACCACCTCACCTGCGTCCAGGTTGCGGTCGATGCTCTCCTGAGAAACGCAGTGAAGTCGTTGGATGTAGTCGTCGCTGTACCAGACCCTCAGCTTCTCTCCGGCCGCCAGCTGCCGACACACTCTGAAGTAGATGTTCTTACCGTGTTGAAACGCCGTCAAGTTCCTGTCGCTCTCCTCCGACGAGGTCCGAACAAACCTGCAGACGGGTTGATGTCAAAGACTGTCAATGATCCGTGTCGCTGATGTTTCTGCTTTTACTGAATTACACTTGTTTTGTTTCCATATTCCTGAAATGAGCTTTATAAAGAAAAAATATTATTGTTGAAATAAAGAACGTTACTTCATCCAGTTGGCTTTGGTCTCATCGCTGCCATCGATGGACTGATACGTGTTGTTAAAATCAACGATCTGGAAGGAACACAACAGGCAGAAAACCGGTTCAGACTGGTTCTAAACTGGTTCATACTGGTTCTAAACTGGTTCTGACTGGTTCAAACTGGTTCTTAACTGGTTCTAAACTGGTTCTAAACTGGTTCAGACTGGTTCAAACTGGTTCTTAACTGGTTCAGACTGGTTCTGACTGGTTATAAACTGGTTCTGACTGGTTCTAAACTGGTTCATATTGGTTCTAAACTGGTTCATACTGGTTCTAAACTGGTTCATACTGGTTCTAAACTGGTTCATACTGGTTCTTAACTGGTTCTGGGATGGTCACTTACTATCCAGGAGAAAAATCCAGAGGATTTGTCCTTGGCCACCAGCTCTCCCTCGTACGGACCAAACACTGCCCCTCTGGGGAAGCTCGGATCCAGGCAGCGAACATCCACCTCGTCCCCCTCGGTGAAGACCTCCAGGCCTGACGGGACCGTGAGCGCCGCCCTGTTGGCCGAACCCGGGGCTGTCGGCGTGTCAGGGACAAACAGCGGGGGTCCGTGAGACGAACACTCCTTCTGGAAATAGTCCTGGCACTCCTCACAGACTGAAGAACAAAGAGCTGATCTCAGGAATATTTCAGGACTGAATATGTGATCTAACAGGATGTGAACGTGGTCTCTACTCTGTTACTTTCAGACGCTTCAAGGTGAATATAAATGAATGTTTCAGTAGATTTGTCTGCTGGTGTTCTGTATGTATGGGGGGACTTTGGGGGCTTACAGGTGGTGCAAACACCTGCTGCACCACAGAGACCAGCAGCTAACTGCACCTTTAAGTAGCCTCTCAGAGCTGTTAGCATGTTAGCTGTAAACTTATTCACTGATGTGAGAGAAGAAGGAGAAGTCAGATCTTACACCAGAGGTCCAACGACTGCTCGCTCATGTTGGAACCATGTTGGTATCAAACCTGCAGGTCGTCCACGTCTCAGCCCTCTGAGGAACAAAACAATGACTGTTAACTTTGCAGCACACCAGTATCACCAATAAAAGATCAATAACTGTAATGACCTCCTGCAGGTCTCTGCTGGTCCCTTTGATAAAAAGCATAAATGCCTCAAAATACATTTATATATTTAAAAATATCACAGTCATACCCAGCACGTGTCTCTCTGAACCGTTTCACAGAAACCTGATTTCACTTCTCTGATCCGACTGATGCAGTTTAATAATTAATAATAATAATAATAATAATAAGATCATTTAAAATAAAAACAAGTTTGTTATAGATTAACGTCGTTTAAGTATAAAGTTACACAGACTGTTAATAGATAATAACAATTATTGATCTGCTGTTTATCTTTACTGTCAGTATGAAGCTGTTTGTATGTAAACAGTCAGTTTAGAAAAAAACTCATGATGCAGCTAAAATATTGGTAGGAAATAAACAAACAAACACAAATAAACAAACACTGAGAGAAACAAACAAACACCGAGACAAACAAACAAACACTGACAGAAACACTGAAGCAAATAAACACAAACAAACACAAACAAGCACTGACACAAACACAAACAAACAAACATAAACAAACAGTGACGGGGTGCAGGCTGGGCTCTGGTGCCGCTGCGTGTGTCCGGATGATCCGGATCGAGGTTGTAAACAGTGATTGCAGGTTTGAGGAGGAGCAGCTGCAGGTTTCCATCTGCGCCACGCTTTCTCCTCTGCAGGCTGCTGCTGGCAAGCTGCCTGCAGTTTTCGGAAGCCATTTTCACTCACTGGCCACAGTGGCTACCGACACACACAGACCCACCTTCTGCTCGCAGGCAGCGGGGACACACGCGTCTGTCCCGGGGTGAGGCTCCGCTCTGCCCCGGCCGCCGAGCACCGACCCCCGGCCGCTGGCTCCGCGGCTGCCCGCTGATGCAAAGTTTCCCGTTAATTTCTGCAGCGACTCAGTCGCCTCTCCGAGCTGTGACCACCATTTTTATCACAGGAAATGACATGGAAGACGGAAGAAAGCAACTGCGTAAAAATTAAAGTCAACAGTGTGAATTTCAGCCTGAAGTCATAAAACAAGCAGAGGTTTGATCAGACAGCAGCATCAGCTGTTATCTGCAAACACAAACACCAGAACTGACACTAAAACCAGTGCTGAGAGAAATACTCTGATATCTGACCGCAGGGGAGGAAAGTAACGGAGTACATCTGCTCAATACAGACAGACAGAGAGACAGAGAGATAGATAGATAGATAGAGAGATAGATAGATGCTTTATTGTCATTTCATATTAAAACAACAAAACTTAGTTTGGTGGCAATCCACTTAGCAGCATAAAGGGTTAGGGTTATAATATTTAAATAGAAATAATACAGTAAATAGTTGTAGTCAGATAATCAGACTGCAGCTGGAGGATGAGGAGGCACTGCTGGACCTTCATCTACTGCACTTCAGTACAGTTTAGAGCTTCTTTACTTTCCTGTTTTATTTCCATGTGATGCTACTTTCTACATTTCAGAGGGAAATATTGTACTTTCTACTCTACTACATTTATTTGACAGCTTTAGTTACTTTTCAGATGCAGATTTGACACAATGGATAATATAACAAGCTTTTAAAATACAACACATTGTTAAAGATGAAACCAGTGGTTTCCAACCTTTTTGTCTTTTGACGTCTTACAAAAAGCAGTGTGTAGTCGGGGTCACATTTCACATGTCTATGAATTGTTAACAGCTCCACCAAATAGTGATTTTTCCCTCTAAACTTCTCACATGCTTTCATTTCAATAAATGTTCAAATGATCCAATATTTCAGCAAAAATCAAAGATATCAGAACGTTGTTTCTTTCCTCTTTAAACAGTAACAGTGAGTAGAAGGTAGATCTCAGCAGCTGAATAACAACAACCTGCAGGATTCAGAGGAGCAGCTGCTGCAGACTGATAAGACCTTCAGAAACGTTTTTTTTTCTTCTTTCCTCTCCCATTAATCATCTCACGACCCCTCAGATTTATCTGCTGACCCTTTGGAGGGCCCCGACCCCTAGTTTGGGAACCAGTGGACTAAACTAGCTAACTGTATATAAAGTAGTGTAAACTAGCTCCACCTCCAGCAGCTACAACAGTAACATGCTGCTCTAACACTGATGCTTCAGTATTAATAATCTAATGATGTCATATATAATAATATATCAGTCAGAGGGACCAAACCACTACTTTTACTGCAACACTTTAACTACATCAAGCTCACAATACTGATGGACTTTTACTGTGATAGGACTTTTCATGCAGGACTTTTATGGAGTAAATTGAGTAATAAAATAAAACAAATGAAGTAATGAGTGTCATGTACGTTCCTGAGTAGCTGCAGATCTGAATCATGTTCATGAAGCTTTTATCTGTAAAATCACAATAAAAATGTAATTTTACAGAGTTTCATTGGTATAAATGGACAAAATATCAGAAACGCCTCATTAAAAAATATTAGCTCAGTTTCTCACTATAATGTGAAAACACGATTCTTCTCATGTTATAATTAGATTTTATGTGACTGACACGTTTTCTTAATATTTCTTTTTTAGTCAGTGTTTGTATGAAATGTTTATCTTTGTCTAAAATACAGTTCTGACACAAACTGCAGCCTCAAACTAGTCAAGTTATCTCAACATCTCTCTTTTTAAAGTCACAGAACTTCAAAGCAGGAAAGAAACACAGTTGCAGGTCCTGAGGCCCTCGAGGAGACGCTGGGAAACATCCCGTCCTGCCTTGATGACCAATCTACGGGACCTGTTGAGGTGCAGGGACCAGGAGAGGAATCCCTGCAGGCCAGTTCCTGCATACATCTGTCCAGGGTGGTGGGTGTCACCCTGCATGCTGGACAGAGTAATCCTATCGTTCCTATGATACAGATCCTCTCTATATGTGATGGACACCTGGACGGGGTCATGGGTCTGCTGCTGGTCTCTCTTCAGTACCGGCACTATAAGGAGCCAGGCCGATGAAGCCCCTCTTCCAGCACCAGACTGGAGGACTTCCAGCTGGCCCGATGGCTCTAATGTGTCCCTTCAGTAAGACCACCAGGACCAGCAGCCCCTCGCCATCAGACTGGTCTTAATGGGAAGGACTATGGGATGCGTTGTCTTCATCTTGGTCGAGCAAAGGAACTCTACACGGTTCACACCTGCAGAGATGCTGCCGCACCTTCACAAGACCCTCCATACGGGCCAGGCAGTTTCTGTCGCACCACTAACAGGGTGCCTGAAGGGCTCCTCATGGCCATATGGGGTGAATCTGCAGACCCCGGTGCACACAGCTCCAGTTTCCAGACTCATGGCCTCATGGTCACTCATACAGGTGTACAGGCTCCCTGAAGAAGCCCAGGCAGCACGGATGTGAGCAGGGTCTGCGTCCGAGTGAGTCTTACTTCTCTGCCAAAACTTCTCTTCATACAGTGAACATGAGGATTATCAGAAGTCCTGGACCACCTCATTCAGCCTTCAACACCGTTTCCTGAAGGAACTTTGGGTTTGCCCATCGGATGTCTGGAATAGTGTTCAGGTCCTGAAGTCCAGGAAGTAGCCTGTGTTCATGTTTGCTATGGTTACTGTTACCAGGACACAGAAACACTTCATGGCCTCCTGAAGCCTGAAGGGCTTCGTACCCGAGGAGTGAAAGCAGCCAGCAGAACAAAACACAAACTACTGTCTTACAAAACATTTGGTTCTTTTATTAAAAAGTCACAGCTGAAAGTGTGTGGACATAAAAACATAGAGGTAGAAGTTCACTACAACTCCCATGATGCATTTCAGCAACAAACAGTAATTAAAATGATGACGTGCTTTTCTAAAGATATGTTATAATCTGCATGACTGAAACATGTCAATTCAACAACAAAGCGTTTTAATTCACGTCTCTGACTGACTTCTTCTCCATAGCAACAGCAGCTGAGGATCATGGGTATTGTAGTGTCTGACAGAAAAACCTGATTCCTCAGAAACATTGGTCACAAAACCACCTGAAAACAGTAGAAAAGCAGTTTTGGAGGGTGCAGGGTGGAGGGTGGAGGGTGGAGGGTGGAGGGTGGAGGGTGGAGGGTGGAGGCGGAGCGTCAGGGCTGCAGCTGGCTCATGTGCAGCATGTAGCGCTCCACGCTGTCTTTGTGGTAGTTGCTCACGCTGTGCTTCTTGATGTTGTGGACCTTGAACATGCGCGAGCCTTTGATCAGAGACAGGTTGTGGAAAACTTTGTCGGCGTGGAGGCGGCACACGTGGCACCACATCAGGTTCTGGGAGGCAGAATATCGCAGGAACCAGAACGTCATCAGCCAGGACTTCTGGAAGCGAGGAACACAGCGGGCGCTCCGGTTCGGCTTCGACTGACCGCCGGCGCCCACAGGAGTCCAGTCGGCGTCCTGATGATCTTCCTGAGGCGGCGGAGGAGGCGAGATGGACTGCAGACCTGCAAACACACACACACACACACACACACACACACACATTAACTGTGACATCAGATTTATGGGAAATAATAAAAACGTGTTTTCTGGGTTTTCAGTCTGCAGTAAATCTCATTACAGCAGTTTATAACAATCATCCCCAACAATAACTGACCACAGTGGAGAGTGAAAGGATGAGTGGACCTACATGCTCGCTCAGGACTGTGCAGGACCTGGTTCTGCTGGGCCGGAGGCTCGCTGAGGACGGCTGGACTCTTGGTGTCCTCTGGTGGTTCTGAGAGACCAGACAGCTTCTCCTCCAGCTGCTGGACCCTCCTCTGCAGTCTGACACAGTTCAGACAGGACGAAGACTCTTCACAGCTCTTCTCCTCCTTCACAGGTGGAAGCCGGATGCTCAGCTCCACTTCATAAGGAGGACTGCTGGTCCCGGTCCCGGTCCCGGTCCCAGTACCGGTCCCGGCCCTGGTCCTGGTTCTGGTCCTGCTGGAGGCATCCAGAGAAGCTTCCAGAGCCGCTCGGAAGAAGTCCTGAAACAATTTAATCAGTCAGTCTGATAAAAACTCTTCCTGTGTTATAAATAACATGTTTTATTTAATTTAATAAGAGGATCAATAGACTGATCAATAGACTGATCAATAGACTGATTGATCTTCCACAGTATTTGCTAGTTTATTAAACAGATGAGATGATGACAGTTATTGATTGTTTCAGTTCATCTACAGACATGAAGCTGCGTCTCACTCTGAAGCTGACATCGTTCTCCCCGGCGGCGGCGGCGGCGGCGGCGGTGGCAGGAAGCGGCGTCTCGTCTCCTGGTTCAGCGCTCAGGTTTGTTTTTTTCGGCAGAACCGTCTGCAGCAGAGATTTGACGTCGGTCCACGGCGGGACGACGGGCTTCCTCGCCGACGCTGCAAACAGCCAATCAACAGCTTTTTATACCGCACATGTTAGAAAATAAGATCTGAATGTCAGAGGGTGTGATGTCAGAGGGTGTGATGTCAGAGGGTGTGATGTCAGAGGGTGTGATGTCATGTGTTTAAAAGCATAAAAACATCTGAAGGGAAGCGACTCAAAATCTAAAACGTATTTTCGCTTGACGTTGTTTCTTTTCTTTGATCTTCAAACAGACTGAACGATGACGTGAAAACATGCGAGTTAGTTTTTCTGCTGACCTGCGAGTGTCGGAGCATCTCTGCAGTCCGCCGTCTCTCCTGCAGCCGCCGCCATCGCCGCCGTCTCTCCTGCAGCCGCCGCCATCGCCGCCGTCTCTCCTGCAGCCGCCGCCATCGCCGCCGTCTCTCCTGCAGCGGACTCTCTCGGTGCCGTTTCCTCGGCGTCTGCATGCTTCCTGCGTTCCTGCGTCTCCTGCAGGACGAGCGGGAGGCGCTCCGCCCGCCGGCTGTCGTCGTCCTCGTCGTGACCCATGTGCAGCGACGGCAGCCAGTCTGGATCCGACTCCAACATCTCGTACGCTGGTTTACCTGAAAACACAAAGTTTCACCTCAGAGACTTTAATCAACATTCATTTTTAGTTCAGAGAAACTAAAATAAAGCTGAGCTGCTTTCGTCCATTAATTGATTAGTCGACTAAATCACCAGCTGTTTGATAATTAATCCTTTTTAGTCATTTTAGAGAAAAGTTTCTTAAATGTGAATATTTGCTGGTGTCTTTATTTCTCTGTGACAATAAACTGAAGATCTGCTCTGATGTTTCTACTTTGTTTTTCAGATTATTAGTCCAAACAATATTTGTCCTGTTTTATTTATATTTTGTTTAAAAACAAAGACCAAAGTGATTTAGAGCCACAACTAACAGTTATTTTCATTATTAATTAATCTGTTGATTATTTTCTGGATTCATTGATGGTTGTTTGTTTTTTCTTCTTTCCTCTCCCATTAATCATCTCACGACCCCTCAGATTTATCTGCTGACCCTTTGGAGGGCCCCGACCCCTAGGTTGGGAACCAGTGGACTAAACTAGCTAACTGTATATAAAGTAGTGTAAACTAGCTCCACCTCCAGCAGCTACAACAGTAACATGCACACAGCAGCTTCACTCCTGAATCCTGCAGCTTGTTTCCACTCAGATCCAACTCTCTCAGATGGGAGGGGTTGGACTTCAGAGCTGAGGCCAGAGAAGCACAGCTGATCTCTGACAAACTGCAGTCACCAAATGTCAATAAAGAATAAATTATGCAGATAAAATGTCATTTATAGTCCAACTATCATCAATGAGCTTTTCCCTACAATGAGCAGGGTGACTTTGTCATTGTGTTATTGTGGATCATCATAATGTCAGCCTTCTACTGTCAAATCTGTAATTGGAGGATCAAAGTGAAATCAGACATCTTGGACTAGAACGTTGTTTTTTCTTCTTTCCTCTCCCATTAATCATCTCACGACCCCTCAGATTTATCTGCTGACCTTTTGGAGGGGCCCGACCCCTAGGCTTCACTATTAATAATCTAATGATGTCATATATAATAATATATCAGTCAGAGGGACCAAACCACTACTTTTACTGCAACACTTTAACTACATCCAGCCCATAATATGCATGGACTTTTACTGCAGTGGTACATCAGGCTCGCAGTGCTGCAGTAGAGTTCCTGGTTCTGACCTGAGATAAAGTGTCTGGAGCAGACTCTCATGGATTTGCGGATGTGGTTGAAGGTGATGTTGTTCCGGCCCACCGCGGACACCCAGGCTTTCCTCCGCCGCCAGGTGAGCTCTGATATCTGGCCGCCTTCGTTCCACCTCCAGGCGGGGAAGCAGTGGAAGGTGAGGCCGTTCGCGATCTTCCTGCCGCGGTGGTCGTGAGAGCTGCGGCCGCAGTTTTTAACGCAGCATTTTCTTCCGCCCATCGCAGATAAACGGGAACCGAACCGGACCGGACACACAACAACAACAACAACAAACACCGACAACAAAGATGGCTGATGTCCCAGAGAACACTGCGGCGGGACGTCACGCAATGTGACGTTTCCAAACCTTTGTTGTTTGGGTTTAGGAGGCGGGTTCGATTCCCGGAAGTACAAGCACTCTGCTCTGTACTACAACTATATACAAATACTCTGATACAAGTATAGTCACCTTTATCTATTTATTTATTTATGTACTCCCTCTTCCCAGTGAATATATGAATAAACATGCAGCGGGAAGTTAAGAACTAGATATACATAAATAAATAAAACAACAGAATTTAAATAAAGACATTTAAATGATTTAAAAGCCGCTCACACACTTGCACTGATGAATATGAAACATAATTATAAGATTAATGATGTTGTTTCATTAAACTGAACATGTTTACACAATAAAGCAAAATCACCCATAAGTGACTTTCAGTGAAAAGTCAAAATAAGTGGGTCACATTAATATATCAATGTTATATAGTATCATGTTCATAATGCGCTATAAAATATATAAAATAAGAGTTTTACATGATGTTTGGTTGTTTGAAAGGCTTCATATTTGATGCTGCGCTGCTTTTTGTTGTATTAGTTTACCGCCAGTTTCACAGAAACACTGTTTAAATGTTATTAAATTACTAATAATGTAACATCATAAACATGGATCCGCAGCGTGTTTAATAAGAACTTGTCCCGTCATGTGACCGAGCGGCGGGAAAATAAAGTTAGCAGAGGATGGTTTCGATCCATCGACCTCTGGGTTATGGGCCCAGCACGCTTCCGCTGCGCCACTCTGCTGCCTGCAAGCAGCGGGGCTCTGGGTGGGATATAAACCTGTCAGTCTGCTGGAGAAAACCTCATCAGTCCATCGATATATTTTATATTAAATGATGTATTATGTCATTCTGATGATAAATATATATTCAGTGTAAATGGTAATAAATATATAAATTATTAACAGAGCTCTTATAATCAATACATCCACGCTTCACTCAAACTGATAAAGTTTCTGTTGTTCTTAGTTTTACCGCCTGCAGGCTGCTTTAACAGTTTTATCTATAAATATGTGAGAATAATATAAAACTCACATTAACTCTTCAACTAGAGTTAAATTCAGATAATTAAAATTAAATTCATTCTGTATCTTTCATTTAAATTGATCCAATATTTCTGATTGTTTTATACATATAGAAACAAAATGTATTATTACTATTAAATATGAACCATTCTTAATTTAATTTTTATATGTATTTTATGTTTTATTGCTTTCTGTGTTTACTGTTTTATCTCAGTAGATATTAAAGAATAAAATAGTTATTTTTAGCTGATCTCAGTTCAGATAATAAATAATGAAGACTGAGGCTATAAAACTGTTTCAGCAACAGATCAAATGAAAGCAAAGTGAAAAGATGAGACGTGTTGCTTTTCACAATTTATTAACAAAATGATAAAATAAATAAATACAAATTGATCAAATGCTCCTAATATCAACTCCTCCCCATGTTCCCTACAGTATTTCCTAAACACTGCATACAAAGAATTCATCACAGAAGAGGCTCAATACAGAGGTAAGAATCCCACCAGACCAGTCACAATGTCAGGCCAACAGAAGACACATCTGGAACAGAAGTCAAAAAAATAAACACATTCCTTTCCAAAATCATTATGAAAAAATACAAACAATTATACAAATATTCAGATTGTGTAATTACCAATTTACACATTATTCAGCACACCAGGTGAACTTTTTCTTTATTCATATCGCTACAATGCATCTCACCAAATGGAAGATAAAAAAAGACTTCTTTTATTTATTTATTCTTTTTTTTTTTTTTTTTTTTTTTTGCACTCAACACACCCCCGATGGAATTAGCTGTGGATGAGGTAAGAAGCTTCAGGTGAGCAGTCGGGTCCGGACAGGATGGATGGCGAGCGTTAACAACGGACTGATGTCATGTTTCGACAATACTAGAAGGCCACAATCATGACTTGATCGTTTGAAACTGAAGAGTGAGCGACTGTACAGATGCTTCCAGAACAATCCGCCACAGGGATCAACGTTTTTTTTTTTTAATGCATATAAGACTTTTTACTTCCTCAGATACAAACTGAACAGCTTTCAGCTGCCGACTAATGGTCCTCTTCCCGCCTGGTGAATGCACACGATGCTGACGCTGAAAATTAATTTCCTAATGATGATATGCATCAACTACATAAAAGGCTTCCAAACAGAACAGAAATGCACGTTTGCAAAGTTCTTTGGATAAATTCACTTTTAGAGCTTGACTATATAGAAACCTTTTCTCTTAAAGACAAAATTTAGACATTAAGACTTGATCGAGCTCCCCCCAACCAACATTCAGCATGGTGCATCAGCCGAGGTCAAATTAAACTCTGAACCGCGGAGCCGAAAGTGTCTCGGCTCCGTCCGTGAAAACATGATGTCAGGAAGAAATGTTGGCGTTGTAACGAGGATGGCGCTCTGCTCTGACACCTAAACTGCACACTGTCGGCATCCCGATGCCAGAACGTTCAAAAGGAAAAAAGGTGACTTGAATTTCACATAAAAACTTAAAAAACTAAAGCAAATGCATATTAAAAAGGTTTGACAAATCTTGTATAAAAATTTGCATAAGAAGGCATGCTTTCCACTGGACTGAGTGGACAGATGTTGCTAATTGGGTCTAAGTCTGCCCGTCAGGGTGCAGGTTAGTTTGTTCATTCCAAATGCACACAGGCTCCGGCTCACATGACCTGATTTAGCAAACTCATCCCTCCTCCCAAACAGAAGAAGAACCACACAGCACAGAGGGAATGACGAAGGATTCAAAAGGAAAAACCAAAGAGCTCCGGAGTCCGACCGGCGGCGTCCCGACGGCCGAACCAACATCCGTAAAATACCTTGAGAAACTCGAATCTGGAGCGAGACTCACGACTGCGGCTCGTGTTGCCGACGGTTCCTTTTTTTTTAAAACTCTGATAATAACACTGGTCAAACCAAAAAGTGCATCACAAAACAACTGGCTGTCTCACCGAGCGAGATCTCACCATCAACAATCTCTCTTTGGAGCATTTTATGGACCACGACAACCAACGACTTCCTCCGACGGTCGCCAGCGTCTGCAGGGAATTTTTTTCTCTTCTTCAAATGTTTAAAAAAAAACTGAAGTTAATCACGTAAAAAGGAAAATAAAACACATTTAAGGCAACTCCTATTAAAACACCAACAAAACACTATCTGGTCGATCTAAACGGCGTAACATGAAATGTAGTTTCAGCTTGCATTGACTACTGGCAGCCTGAGGTGAAGGGACTGGGTCGGTGCTCCGTTCAGGGTCGCCGGAGTGTCGGGGAGCTGGGTGGGACGGGACAGACCGAAGGAGGGCGGGTCGGCGGGAGGATTATCTGGAGGGTTTGTAAGGTTCTACAAGTCACAGTGCAAGTCAAGAGACAAATATTATCTGCTGTTTGAAGAAAGGCACTCGAGGTACCTACTGTACAGAGGGAAAGGTCCAGTTTGTCTGGAACACAAGTTCGGGCTCTTTCAAAGAAACTTGTTGAGTGAAGAGACTGGATGACTACTCTGCTCTATCCATGATGAACACAGTCTAACAGAAGAAGAAGAAGAAGTCAACATCCACCCGAGTAAGCCGACAAAGAACAAAACACACAACAAAAGGAATTCAAAAGGAGTTGGGACATATTAGTTGCCATTTTCTTTTAAGCATTGAATCTCTGTCAGTCTTTTCCTTCCATGTTCAAATGGCTTCATTAGACACAAATCACATTTATCAGACAACACTGTGGCCAAACATGTGGAAACATTACAGAGATTTCCTCTGCTTCCTTTTTCTGGGATCTTCTGAATGAAGGCAGTTTGTACAGCTGATGACAGAATATCAGGTGTTAGATGTCAAGATATGCTGATTCAGTTACAAGAGTCCACATGATATGAAAAAAGACACCTGTAACAGCTTATTTTATAGTCGCCCAACAACTTATTCACCTCGCAGGTATGTACATCATCACAGACAGACGCACAACTAGAACAAGAAAAATAACTCTTAGATTTGAGAATTTGACCTTGGCCCTGGAATATCTAGAATTTCCTCGTCAATGAAACAGATAAAAGATAAAAGCATGTTGAGATCTACAATAAAAGGTCTGAAGAGTTGAACCTCGAACACCTTTGGATCTACTCAGGGGTGAATATGTTTTTGGACGACTAAAATTTAAGCAAAAATGCTCCAATATAGCAAAAAAGAAACAAACAAAAATAAAATTCCAGCACAACCAGAGGCACTGTTAATGAACAGACCAGAGTTTGTTAATGCCCCGTACCCAACAAGAAGCCAGGAGTCACGATCAGTCCACCAGACACAGACGGACCTGAACTGACCGCCACCAAGCCGACGAATAACAGCATCACATTTCAGCCCAGACATGCTCCAGAGAGAAAAGAGATGCACTAGTCTCACTGTGAGGGGATGAAGGACACACCTCCAACACCCAAAATATGAACTAGACTTCATGTCAGACAGAGGTTTCTATTTCCTCCTAGAAAAATATTGGCAATGTGGGGATAAGTCACATCACAACAAAGAGATGCATACTCTGTTTTAATTCCATATTAACATACAAAAAGCTCTTCAGCACTTCTTTGTAATGCAGCAAGCTTGTGCTTTAATCTCAGGATTTGTGGTATCTTCCTTTCAGATCCTTGTGAAGGAGCAGGTTTACACAACAAATCCTTCCATTTCAAGGACAGAAAAAGTTCCTTCCATGTTATTGTTTAATAAGCTCTCCTGTCTCTATCTGGGGACTTCCAATTTCTGAAATGGTAGCATCTATATCTTACAACGCCAATGATTTGATCTTTCAATACAGTAAGTGGACTTGTCCCTGCTGAATTTGGATACAACATCATTTTGGCAGTTCAGGATTCAACAGAAATGTACATAATGCAAAGATCACCACTTCAAAAAGAGGATTCCTTTTTGTGTTGATAATGTCAGTCCAGCAGGTTCAGGAACAGAAAGCACTTATTCTGAAGACTAGGAAGACCTGAATATCTTTTCCTATAAAAAAGAAACACAGCCCAGATATAGTTTTTGTGTGTTGACATTGCAATATTGCAATTTCACATTTAGTGCTCACAGTTGACACACTTGACTCACGAATGAAAACTCAATCACTACACTTGACCGACACCACTGAAAACATCTGTTAGGCTACCGCGCCTGTTCCACCTCGTCCTGCGTACCTGCTGAACACGACGCTCAGCGTCTTTTCTGCCTGAGCTCAGGGGAACAGGTGGGAAGAGACGGGGAGGGGGGGGGGGGACTGGGACTGTTGGGTGGTGGGGGGTAATACAGTCGCTGGTCGACCGGGGGAGAGGGGGAGTCAGTGAATCTGTTGTGAGGGGTTCATCTGGGAGGGCAGGGTTGGGTTCTGTACTGGGGAGGGCAGGTTTGGGTTCTGTACTGGGGAGGGCGGGCTGGGTTCTGTACTGGGGAGGGTAGGTTGGGTTCTGTACTGGGGAGGGTAGGTTTGGGTTCTGGGGAAGCTTACTGCTATTGGTCGAAAGGGGAGTTGCATTTTGCTGTCAAATGAAGACGATCTGAGTCATTGGATGATGGGAAAGTTCAAACAAAGCGCTCGTTGAAGAGCAGCAGAGTGTGAAACCTCCTTCCTCCAGGTAAGTTCAGGTTGGAGGGTTCCTGCTGTGTTTTGTTGAAAGAAAGGTGGTTCAAGTTTAAAAGAGTCAGAATGCTTCAAACAAAGCGAAACATCCTGATGTCACAACTGAAGGAAAGCTGCACATTTCTGTAACTGTCCAAAATCAACAATCCACCGTTCACACAGGTCTGAAGGTCTGAAGGGCCAACTGGGATTGGTGGTTGCTTGAGGAATGTTGCGATCATTGATCAACTGGGTGTTCATTGGTTTGTTCATTTAGGCTGTTGGGGTTGAACATGGAGGGAAGTCAGACTGCAGGTGGACGTAGTCACCAGGTGAAGGCTGCTGGTGTTCGCTGACAGGAAGTTATGCTTTGTTGTTGACTGAAGACTATTTGGATCATTGGTCGACGGGAAAGTTAAGTTTAAGAGGAATCGATCGTCAAACAGCGTCTGGACTGTGAAACTTCCCTGATGTCACAAATGCGTCACATCATTCTGAAACTATCCAACATTCATACAGCAGTCAGCCAGACGTGTGAAGGTGTTCAGTAGGCTAGACGCCTCATATGAAAAAGGTAAGCTCAGGGTTTAGTGACTGCAGGAAGGTTACTGCTGCTGCTGGTTGACAGCAAAGATTAAAGATGGACTGTTGTGTTTTAGAGGAGAGACAGTTTGTTTGAAGCATGCTGAACTCTTTTAGATTGAAATGTTGGAGGACCAGAGAAGGTAAGTTAGGGTTTAGTCATTAGGGTTAATGTTCTGGGTGGTTTTTATTGACTGCAGACAGTTAAGTTGGTTTCAGACTGGGAGTGTCGGGGTTGTTAGTTGGGAGGGTTTGGAGTTATCGGGCTCGAGGGACTGCAGAAGTTAAAGGTTGTTCACATTAAGTTCGTTGGGACGAGGGGATGAACAGGTTCTCTTTTCAGCACGCACACTCTATCACAACACTGCTTTTTAGACCAGTAACCCCTGACAGATGTCTGGTTCCATGTTCTCGGTTATCTCCGTACCCATGTGAACACCCCCCCACCCCCCCACAAGAGAACACGGGGCCACTAGAACAGGCACACACTGGTGTGATGATGAATTAAATCTCCCTTTGAGCATTCCCACCACTGACGTCTATCACTAATTGGCATGATGACACTGGTGCGTAAGCCTTCCTGTTCCCCAGCTCTGTGGGCCGAACAGCCTACGTCTTCCCAGAGTCATGTGACTTGGGCTGTATATCTACCATTGACACAGTCTGACAATACAATGCAAACAAACAACATTTATACAGATTGGCAACTTCAGGGCACCGTACGGTGCAAGCAAAAGTCTTTTTTTTATATATATGTTTGAATTCCCGCAACTGAAGAGACATAGCATTACTTTTTATTGTCCAAACTGCTGACGAGAGCTGGCAAAGAATGCTGGGAGGGTTCTGAGGTTTTGCTGTTGTTGGTGTTGCTGCCGTCACTGTCAGTGATCTCCTCCTGTTTCTTCTCCACCGCTGTCTCTGGAGGGTTGACGGCAGCCATCTTGTTCTCAGAGTTGGTGTTGGCGTTGGCGGCGCAGCCCCCTGCGAGGCTGCGGTCAGGGCAGGTCGGCTCGGCCGTACCGTTGGTGGTGGCTACAGTTGCGACCACTGCGGGAGTGGGAATGTCCACCACCAGAGCTGCCTCAGTCTCAGGCTGAGCCACGACCTCCACCTGGAGGCCAGTCCCTGCGTTACCTCCCCCCCCCGCTCCGCCC
Source organism: Euthynnus affinis (assembly GCA_029490765.1). Classification (NCBI taxonomy): domain Eukaryota; kingdom Metazoa; phylum Chordata; class Actinopteri; order Scombriformes; family Scombridae; genus Euthynnus; species Euthynnus affinis. The sequence continues at coordinate 5,765,725 of CM055844.1, read as the reverse complement.
CCGGGCCCGGCCTTACCCCCGGCCCCCCCCGCCCCTCCACCGGGGCTGTTATCTGCTGTTAGGACGCCGCTGTCTTCTAGGACGGCCGGTCCGGCGGCGTCTCCTGCTGCTGCCTGGTTAGTCTGGTTGCTCCCTGCGTGCTCCTCCGGTTTGTTGGTTCCATCAGTGCTGCTGGCCGAGGAGCTCCCAGCCTTCGCTTTCTCTACAGAGTTGGTTTCTGGTGCGGCTTCAGAGCGGACCGCACCTTCAGCACTGTCCTGGACTCTCACGCTGACGTCTTTACCTTCTGTCTCTGCCAGAGCTTGGTTGAAGTTGAAGGCTTGGATGAGGCGAATCAGGTGTTTGACTTTGTCCAGAGAAAGCTGCATCTCCTTCTGACGGGCCAGGATGCTGTTTTTGGTCTCCATGCATTTCTGACAGAAGAAGGACAGAACGGTTAGAGCTGGTCGTCACCAGACCGTCTAAAGTAATTTATCAGCTGAAATCATTTGTGGTGTCTGATCAACGGGACGTCCTGGATCATATTTACTGCTTTAAACAACATGACCACCAATACACTGATTCATCTGATCAATCTGATGTATCGCACAGTATAATAGATTTAATCATTGTTAACCTCTGAGATGACTGAACTGGTGTTTTATCAACATGGAACTGGTTCCACACTGGATCCATCATCTATCAGAGATAAACAGTCTGGACTCGTCTTTGAGTTACTGAGCTGTTTATCTTACTGTGATGGAGTTACTGAGCTGTTTGTTTCTTACTGTGATGGAGTTACTGAGCTGTTTGTCTTACTGTGATGGAGTTACTGAGCTGTTTGTTTCTTACTGTGATGGAGTTACTGAGCTGTTTATCTTACTGTGATGGAGTTACTGAGCTGTGTGTCTTACTGTGATGGAGTTACTGAGCTGTTTGTGTCTTACTGTGATGGAGTTACTGAGCTGTGTGTCTTACTGTGATGGAGTTACTGAGCTGTTTGTGTCTTACTGTGATGGAGTTACTGAGCTGTTTCTTACTGTGATGGAGTTACTGAGCTGTTTGTCTTACTGTGATGGAGTTACTGAGCTGTTTGTTTATTACTGTGATGGAGTTACTGAGCTGTGTGTCTTACTGTGATGGAGTTACTGAGCTGTTTGTGTCTTACTGTGATGGAGTTACTGAGCTGTTTGTGTCTTACTGTGATGGAGTTACTGAGCTGTTTCTTACTGTGATGGAGTTACTGAGCTGTTTGTCTTACTGTGATGGAGTTACTGAGCTGTTTGTTTATTACTGTGATGGAGTTACTGAGCTGTGTGTCTTACTGTGATGGAGTTACTGAGCTGTTTGTTTCTTACTGTGATGGAGTTACTGAGCTGTTTGTCTTACTGTGATGGAGTTACTGAGCTGTTTGTGTCTTACTGTGATGGAGTTACTGAGCTGTTTGTCTTACTGTGATGGAGTTACTGAGCTGTTTGTGTCTTACTGTGATGGAGTTACTGAGCTGTTTGTGTCTTACTGTGATGGAGTTACTGAGCTGTTTGACTCTCTGTTCCAGCTGCTCTCGCTCCAGTTTCAGTTCAGAACTCCACTTCATCAGCTTCTGTTTCTCCTCTTCTTTAGCTGCGACAGAGAACAAAGAAACCAAAAAGCCGTTAATCTCGGCGCTGAAGCGTCTCTGCGTTTTGTTTCCTGCGGGTGTTTGAGAGAAGCGGCGTCACCTTCTTTGTAAGCGATGTAGGAATGAACGATAGCCAGCGTGCCGGGCCAGGGAATGGCTTCTTCTTTCTTCAGGATCTGGAGAGAAAGGCTGGCAGTTGTCATAGAGGCTGAGACGCAGAAAAGATTTGAGGAAGACATTTGAGCCGCCACCCTGTGGTGAGGCTGGCAGGGACAAGCAATGGAGTGGATGGATGTGAGATGCCAATCTTTACTGACACAATGAATGGGACAGAAGCACAAAAAAACAATACTGCATCATGTTTATGCTTACAAAGGATTGAACAGTCCTAAAGTTCAGGACAGTGTTACAGTCATCGGACTGCGGTACCCCCTTCCCCCTGACTCAGGATCAGTCTCGGCTGCTGCGGTTACCTGATCTTGACATTTTGGACAGATCCACATGCCTTTAGGAATGGTTTTCAGGGGTGGATCCAGGCAGTCCAGGTGATAAACACGAGAACACGTGTCGCACATGAGCAACTGGCCACTGCGTCTGCACACAGTGCAGAAATCCTCATGGATGTCTCCCTGTGAGGAAGAATTGGACCAATCAGTTTCCCCACCAACCATCTGTGGAGGCAAGGCAGGGGGAGGCACCGTGATCTGGTTGGGTTTAGTTTACGGTTGGCCTTGGTCAGATGTCTAATGGACATGGTGAGTTAACTTACTGAGCCCACAGAAAGACATTTGGGAGTTAGAGTGTGATCTGAGTAGTTATTCATGGCTGCAGGACACTGTTCACTTTGTAAGGCTGAGTCAAAGTAAAAAACAACTGATGACTGGTGATTATCAAATGGAGACAACAAACTCATGAACATGTTTGTGGATGATTGACAGATCTACTGGGCCAATAGGAGCACTGTGTGACGGGGTTCCAACCCTGTGAAAGTCCGTCTCCCCCATCGTTACTTACATCCCCAGAGCTGGGGCTGGGCAGGGGGAGGGGGCGGACGGGGCTGGAGGGGGAGGTCGGGGTGAGGCTGCCCAGCTCCGGGACGCTGCTGTATTTGGGTGGGCGACCTGGGTGAAATGAGACAGACGACAAAGACGGAAAACAAAGAAAAAAGAAAGATGGAGAGGGGGGGAAAAACAAAAACAGTCTGTATGACATACCTTGGAAAGGGAGTCTTCGTTGGCTAGCATGAGGCAGGGGGGGGCGGTAAGGGAGGGGGAGGAGGAAGAGGAGGGGTCAGAAGCACAGACAGCAGTGTTAGTGCAGGAGACTGGCTCCATGCAAGCTGAGGACGAGCACCACGACTACCTGCTGCAGCTTCTACCAGCCACACGACAGATGGAGCAGTGTCAGGTGTTAACACGCCGCGGGATCGAACCCGTGACCTCGTCTGCACGGGACGGCCTCTCGGACCGCCCGCCAATCACATCCACACAGGTGTGATAAAACCTGACACGGCGAGTTACACATGGCTTCAGATTAGGCTGAGCGACACATTACTGAGGTTCAGAACGTTTATTAAAACTTCTCCTTTGAAGTTTCATTAAAGACCAACATGAACTTATAATTTAATGGAGAGTGAACAAGCTTCCTGTTGCATCTGTGTACTTCCTGTCAGCTGACCGGCTGGGCATTAGTTTGATAACCTCGTCTGCTGCGGCGGCGTTCTCTTAAACTGACCTGATCTCAGCGTTTCTACTTTATGAAACACATCCTGAGCAGAAGAGATGATGACTGAGATATTAAGTTTATTACGGTGATGTTAGAAGGTGAAACAGGAAGTGCTTTCCTCTTCATGTTCATCTGACGGCGTTCAGACTGAGAGCGC
>CM055844.1:5754743-5757243 GCA_029490765.1 Euthynnus affinis | reverse complement strand
CTAACCTTTTCTGGTTAACTGTGTGCTGGTTCATGTAGTTCTCTGCTGGTCTGTTTTTGTTGGCTGGAACTTCCTGCCACCTCATATGAGTGTATTATTTTTACACTGTTTGGGTCGGCTCCGCTGCAGGTGGTTCTGATCTACCGCCCTCCAAACCCCTTCATGTCTGAGCTCTCTGAGCTACTCTCCTGAGACTGTCCTCAGTCTCATCTACACTCCTGCTTGGTGATAAAACATCCAAGCGGACTCCAGTAGCTGAAAGTTTGCTGCTGAATTCCTGTCGCTATTGGACTGCTTCAATATTACACATGTCCAAGGTCCCAGTCACACCAGAGGTCACACTCTGGACCCAGTATGCTCCACTGGTTCACCACCCTCCCATCTGCAGTGCATTGATCTCGCTGTCTCTGACCATCTCTTCACCATTCCTGTCTCCCCAGCCAGACCTAAACAAACAATTACGTTCAGGAACACCGGTCCTACCCTGATAGCAGCCCACCTGGTCCCTGACTGTCCCGACACCACGGTGGATGATCTGGTGACTCTCTAGGACTCAGTCCTCTCTCTCAGCCTGGATACTGTTGCCGCCCTCCTGTTTCCTTCACTCACCCCGCCCCCCGGTACACCTGTGAACTCCGGGCCATGAAGGCTCTACAAACGGCCTCACAGTCCACCTGCTGGCTTTCAAAGACCATGCTGCTTCTTACAAGGAAGCACTCTCTCAGACCAAGACACAGTAATTCTCCACTCTTATTGGCTCTCAGGAAAAACAACCCAAAACTCTGTTCACCACCATCGACAGGCTACTTCGCCCCCCTGCGGATCCCCTACCCTCAGACACTGGCGACCTCTGCCCCAGGTTCCTGGATCATTTCCTTTCCTGTCCTTCCTCCCTCACTCCCAACCCAGTCACACTCTGCCACCCCTCTTCCTCTCCCGCCCAAATCCTGCTTCTCCTCCTTCTCCCCTGTGAGTGTCACCTTTGTCACCAAAGCCAAGGTTTCCACCTGCTGCCTCGACCCCATGCCCAAACCTCTTGTGCCGGCCCCTCATGGTCCTCGTGGTTGATTTCATCAATCTCTCCATGGAATCTGACGATGTACCCACCTGTTTCTAAACTGCCTCTGTCACTCCTTTCCTCAACCTCAGCCGATCTCACCCCCCCTTCCTCGTTTAGCTCCAGGAAAGAGCGCTCGCCAACCAACTCCATCAGCACATGTCTAAGAATCTGCTCTTTGAGACCTTACAATCCACCTCCAGTGAACACCACAGCACAGAGACCGCCCTCCTGCTGACTCCGGCCACATCAGTCTTCTCATCCTCCTCGACCTCTCAGCTGCTTTTGACACGTTCTCCCACTCCATCCTCCTAAACCGTCTTTCTGATCTGTTCCTCACTGGTACTGTTCTCTCCTGGTTCTCATCATATCTCACCAACAGAACACAGTTTGTCTCTATAGAGGGCTCTCGCTCTCCACTTACTACTGCAGAAAGTTGGAGATGTTCTTCTTGAGGTCGTCAGCTGCTCCATCTCTCCATCTTGGATCAAATCCGACACCAAATCTGCCTTTTTCCACCTCAAGAACATCTCCAGACTCCGGCGTCACGCTCCCACACTGCTGCTGAGACCCTGATCCGCAGCTTCATCTCCAATCGTCTGGACTACTGCAGTGGAGTCCTGTTCGGGTTCCCAGTAAAACTCTGGACAGGTTCCAGTACGTCCAGAACTCTGCTGCCAGAGGCTTTCAGGCCACAGTCATCCTGTTACTCCTCAGTTGTTTTTATTCAAGTTTGGCTTCTTTTGCTTCTTCTGTTCTCTTTCTGTAAAGTGTCCTTGGGTGTTTTGAAAGGCGCTATATAAATATATCATTTATTATTATTATTATTATTAGGAAGGGAAGGAAGGAAGGAAGGAAGGAAGGAGGGAAGGAAGGAAGGAAGGAAGGAAGGAGGGAGATGAGCAGCACAGAGCAAACAGTGTTTTAGTGCCACGCAGCAAGGCATGAGTGTTTGCTTTGGTGCAGCGCTGCCCTCTGCTGGAGAGCGAGGGCCACACACACTGATCTGAGGGGTTAGGGTCGGGAGGCGGGGCTTACAGGGACGCACCTGTGGCTGAAAGGTGGGTCGAGGCGTCAGTCTAGGAGGAGGGACAAACTGAGGAACTTTGATTGGCTGGGCGGTGGTGGTGGTGGCCTGCACCTGAGACAAAACCACAGCAGATGGAGGATGTGTGCCGCTGTTACAGACATGTCTGCTGCGCTTCCACCGACACGTCCGCTGCGTCACATCTGCAGAACCTACCGCCAGGAAACGCACGCCGCCGGACGTCTGTGCACCGCAGCAGGACACGAGCACGCCGACGCCGCTCTGCTGCAGACACTCGCTCCTACACGACCTACACAGTGAGCTGTTAGTGGCTGGTTGTTACTGCGGGGCCCCTGCTGGCCCCTGCTGGCCCCCAGTATACCTTATTACTGTTATTACTGTTATTACTGTAGACT
>CM055844.1:5747243-5749743 GCA_029490765.1 Euthynnus affinis | reverse complement strand
CCGACGTTAGCCGCCGTTAACTCCAGGAACAAACTTCACAGGAAGTGATGTCATGACATTTGGCGCTGGTCTACCTGATGGATCTGGATCTCCACCTTCAGAGCCTCCTGTAACGTCTGTAGTTCCATCATGGATCCAGTCAGTCTGCCAGCCGATCGATCAGCCTGCACACACACACACACACACACACAGAGAAACACACACACACACACACACACACACAGAGAAACACACACACACACACACACACACACACACACACACACACAGAAACACACACACACACACACACACACACACACACACACACACAGAAACACACACACACACACACACACACACACACACACACACACATACATACACACACACACACAGAGAAACACACAGGTACACACACACACACAGGTCATGGCTGTTGTCATAGCAACGTGAGGTTACATGTAGGGACTTCCTGTGTGATGCTGACAGTAACAGTTTCCTGTCAAGGTCAGGCGAGGTCACATGACGACCCTCCAGGTTACAATCAAACATCAATAATCAATAAATGACAGATTAATGAATGTATTGATCAGTGATCAGTGAGTTTACCTGAACACCGTCTCCAGTAGGAAAACCATCCAACTGAAGCATTAAAGTGCCGCTGAGAACACAACACAACAAAACACAACACAACACAACAAAACAAAACAAAACAAAACAAAACAAAACAAAACAAAACAAAACAAAACAAAACAAAACAAACATTATCATCATCATCATTAGTTATTATTATTGTTATTAAACTGAATGTTGTTTAATTATCAAACAGTTTGAATGTTTTTTATTTTCATTTTTAAACATTTAAAAGTTTTTTTATCTGAACATTAAAATTAAATTCTTTATTTTTCTTGAATCATTTTTTACTTTTAGAAACTTTATTAATGTTAAATACACTTTATCTGCAGTTTACATGTTTTTCATTTATAATTATTATTGATTGAAACATGTCAAATATATAATCAATAAATATGATTATTAGTTATTACAGTCACACTATTGATCATTTATTAGTGAGAATAAACAGTTAATGACAGCAGATCAATAATCTACTAAACATCAAACACTGTCAGATGTGATCGATATGATTGATGTTATTGATCGGACTCACCGCCTGGCTGTGGGACTGGACTCCACCCCTCTGTGCTGCCCTGCAACACACAACAAACACACCATCAATCAATAATCAATCATTCTCTCCATGTATTGATCTGTACTCTCATCATTTTTCACATTGCTCTATTGATTAGTTGGTGATTGGTTTTCTGTCGATCGACGGATCGCTGCAGCTTCACTAACGATCAATAATCAATGATCAATGATCAATAATCAACTCACTGTTAAATCTGATCTTTAAACTCTATTTATTGATGATTCACTGAAATATTTGCTTCTTATTGATTGAAAAGTGTTCCATTAATAAACCTATCATTATTATTGATTATTGATCAGGTGAGTTCAGTGATGAAGTGAAACTAATAATCAATCAGTTAATCAATAATGTTTCACTGCATCTGATTTATAGTTTTATTTCAGAATAAAGTTTTTATGTTTCTGTCGTCAGTGACGATTATTAACGAGCTGATCATTAACGAGCTGATCATTAACGAGCTGATTATTAACGAGCTGATCATTAACGAGCTGATTATTCTTCCTGCTAATTAAACTTTTCTGAGATGTCGTCGTCTTATTTATGTTTTTATACAGAAACTGATTCTATGAATCACTAACGATGCAACAACTAATTATTATTATTGATCTACTCTCATTAGCAGCTGTTAGTGATCAATACAGTTGATCAGATTGTTGCAGTAAAAGTAGTGACTGATATATTATTATATATGACATCATTAGATTATTAATACTGAAGCATCAGTGTTAGAGCAGCATGTTACTGTTGTAGCTGCTGGAGGTGGAGCTAGTTTACACTACTTTATATACAGTTAACTAGTTTCACTCTGCTTATTTTAGGGAAAAGCTCACTGATGAGGACATATTTTTACTATAAATTATATTTTATCTGCACAATTTATTCTTTATTGGCATTTAGTGACTGCAGTTTGTCAGAGATCAGCTGTGCTTCTCTGGCCTCAGCTCTGAAGTCCAACCCCTCCCATCTGAGAGAGCTGGATCTGAGTGACAACAAGCTGCAGGATTCAGGAGTGAAGCTGCTGTGTGCATGTTACTGTTGTAGCTGCTGGAGGTGGAGCTAGTTTACACTACTTTATATACAGTTAGCTAGTTTAGTCCACTGGTTCCCAACCTAGGGGTCGGGGCCCTCCAAAGGGTCAGCAGACAAATCTGAGGGGTCGTGAGATGATTAATGGGAGAGGAAAGAAGAAAAAACAAAGTTCTCTGATACACAAATCTGTTTTCAGTTTCTGGACTTTTTCTCTAATCTTTGATTTTTGCTGAAATATTGGATCATTTGAACATTTATTGAAATGAAAGCATGTGAGAA
>CM055844.1:5666272-5747143 GCA_029490765.1 Euthynnus affinis | reverse complement strand
GCTCTTCTATTGGCTACTCCCTACTTCCCTGTTTCCTGTTTCCTGCTTCCTACTTCCTGTTTCCTACTTCCTGTTTCCTGCTTCCTGCTTCCTGTTTCCTGTTTCAGTCAACTCTATCGTTTGTCTGTTAACTTTAAAAACTGTGTGCAGTTTGTTTTCAGAGTTTCACCTTAAATCTCAGTTTATCACCTGGACGTACCTGCTGAGGCTCGACCAATCAGCTGGCTCGGTGCTGTGACTGACAGCTGTGCGCAGTGAGTCATGTGCTGCTGCTCCTTTAACCCAATCAGAGAGCAGCGGATCCATCATGTGCTGGATAACGACTTCCTGCCTCGTTAGAGTCTAACCTCATTAAGGTGACGCTCTCTGATGCTGCGTCTGCTCCCTTTGAACAGCAGCTCTGTGACATCACATTAACCAATCAGAGCGCAGCGTCTGGCTGTCAGCTGCCTGGACCGGACCAACCTCACGGACACATCAAGTTATCACGAGCCAACGACAACAAACAGACACAAACAACAAACAACAAACAGACACATAAACAACAAACAGAAGCAGCGGACAGAGACGTTGAGGATCATCAGTCACAACTTTGATCTTCTGACTTTCATCTTTCTGATCAACATTTACTGGAAGATTATTATATATTATATTATATAATATTATTCACGTCTTCAGAAGTTCAGATATTGTTGAGTGATGTTCAAATAGTGTTTATATTTTTATTTATCTGTTTGTTTGTCAGGGACAGTCGGTGTGTTTGTTGCCTCATTCATGGCAGTGACGTGTTTATGTGCATCATATTTACTGTTTACATACATGTTTAACCTGTATACTGTATACCTGTAAATGTGTTTTATGTCTGTAGTTTATGACACATAATAAATATATGATAATAATCAGAATATAAAAAATAAATTATCTTTTTGTTGTTTTTTGTTGAACTGATGTTTGATGACATCACATCCATTAACTTAGTGTTTATTTAACGTTGGTGTTTGGCTGCTGTGAGGCGGCCATGTTTGTTTGGTTTTCACATATTATTAACATATTATTAATATATTATTAACATATTATTAATATATTATTAACATATTATTAAGTGTGATAAATGTGTGTCTGGGTTGTAGTCAGACTTGGACGTTGATGTGAAGGTTATTTATAAGTTGGAAGCTGATATTTTACGATGACTCAGCTGTGACCTGAACGCAGCACGCGTTAATAAAAATTAAAGTCAAAGCTGAAAAAACAAAATGATCCAAAAAGTTGCTGCAAACGCTCATAAATACAATAAAAGCCATCAGAAAGCCTTTATGATATAAATAATATCAGTTATGTTTATTGATTTCAGATTGATCGTTTAGACAAACATCTGAGATGTTGCTGTTGTGATTTACCAGATGTTACAGATGTTACAGATGTTATTTGTTTAACTGTTAAACAGTTAGGGTTAGGGGTTAGGGTTCCTAACATGATGAACGTTCATCATCGTATAATTTACAGTTTAATACCTGTAATAATGTTTATATCAGCTGTGACTGAGCTTGCAGTCTGAAACCTGGAGACAAACAAATATCTGTGTTTACACGTCAATAACAGGTTAAATATGGTGTATATATTTACAGAGCAGTAGTACTAGGTTACTTGCAGATACTCCAGCAGGTTATTATTATATATTATTATTATTATTATTATTATTGCTCTCTGATGACATAATCGCAGCTCTTGTGTTCCTCTTCCAGCTGCGGTGGAAGTGACTCATGACTCGTATGAATCAAAGCAGAGCGACTGTTTCATAACTGGCTTTATGTAAGGGGGGGGGGGGGGGGCGAGGGGGCGAGGGGGGAGGGGGGGGGGGGACGGTACCTGCCCACCGATAATAATAATAATAATAATAATAATAATAATAATAATAATTAATTATTATTATTATTATTATATTATTAAATTATATTTGAGTATAAACTTCTTGAGGAGATGAAACTGTTGATCAATAATCATCTGATCAGTGAATAATCTGATTGATGGTGGTAAAATTAATATTAATAACATTAATATGAATCAATATTATTATTAATAACAAATATATTAACGAATATTATTATATTAATATATTTATTGATCTATTGATGAGACAAATTCAAACATATTTTTCACTTTAATAAACAAATTAATTGATTCATCTAGAAAATAATCAGCAGATTAATCAATAATGACAATAATGATTATTTATTTATTTATTCCAGTTTATTAAATCTGCTGCTGATATTAAACAGTCATCATTATATTTATGTTTTATTTTATTTATAACACTCGTTTTTAAATCATCTGATGCTGATCATTGATCAGTTTGATGCTGATATTTATATTAATGATGATCAATAAAGTGATCAGCTGCTCTGTAGGCGAGGATGATGATGATGATTCTGCTGAATCTTCACTAGATGGAGCTGAAAACACTCAGCAGCACAGTAACTGCAGCTCCTCACAGGAGCTGCCTACATTTCCCAGCATGCCTTTCACCTTTCAACACTTCAAACAGATATACATATATACATGTATGCACTACATATATGCAAATAAAAATAAAAATAAATATTAAAAAACAGAAAAAACTGTCATTAGTTTAAAGGCACCAGAGCAGATTCTCCTAACCTGCATTATATTCACATTTATATGAGTTATATTCACATTTATATGAATTATATACACATTTATATGAATTATATTCACATTTATATGAATTATATTCACATTTATATGAGTTATATACACATTTATATGAATTATATTCACATTTATATGAGTTATATTCACATTTATATGAATTATATTCACATTTATATGAATTATATTCACATTTATATGAGTTATATACACATTTATATGAATTATATACACATTTATATGAATTATATTCACATTTATATGAGTTATATACACATTTATATGAATTATATTCACATTTATATGAGTTATATTCACATTTATATGAATTATATTCACATTTATATGAATTATATTCACATTTATATGAGTTATATTCACATTTATATGAATTATATACACATTTATATGAATTATATTCACATTTATATGAATTATATTCACATTTATATGAGTTATATACACATTTATATGAATTATATTCACATTTATATGAGTTATATACACATTTATATGAATTATATTCACATTTATATGAGTTATATTCACATTTATATGAATTATATACACATTTATATGAATTATATACACATTTATATGAATTATATTCACATTTATATGAGTTATATACACATTTATATGAATTATATTCACATTTATATGAGTTATATTCACATTTATATGAATTATATTCACATTTATATGAGTTATATTCACATTTATATGAATTATATTCACATTTATATGAGTTATATTCACATTTATATGAATTATATACACATTTATATGAATTATATTCACATTTATATGAGTTATATACACATTTATATGAATTATATTCACATTTATATGAATTATATTCACATTTATATGAGTTATATTCACATTTATATTATATTCACATTTATATGAGTTATATTCACATTTATAAATATTATACACACATTTATATGAGTTATATCTCTCACTGTGAATCAGATGTATAAGTTGAGTTTATTATTTCTGCTCTTCATCGTTTCAGAGGGAAATACTGAACAGTTACTATTCACATATAAATCTGATTTATTTTTAGATCTTTATGAATCCTGTGTTCATGTGAGATAAAAGCTTTAATTTATTCATTATCAAATTATTACAAAGTTCTAGATTACTGAGGTACAAATTATGAAGTCAAGCATGAATTATTAAGATCAATCAAACTATTTGAAATGTCCTTAAAATATGTAATTATCTGAGAAACATGTAAAGTACACCTCACAGCTCAACTTATTCTGAAATTTCTCTGATGTCTAATGAATTTGAGGTGAAATAATCCCAGAAGGAAAAGTCACAGCGATAAACGTCCGTTCAGCAGTGGTGGGTGTAGTTTAGTGGTTTCTGGGTGTTTGTGTGTGGAGGATCAGGGTGGAGCTGCAGAGGAGCTCAACGCTTTCTGTGGAGAAATAAAGGTTAAAAGCTTTGTGAGGCTGAGCTGACGCATCAGGAACGTTCACTCCAGCTGAGAGTTTGTCCTCCGCAGTGTTAGATAACAGCAGCTTCTAGCAGCTGCAGGTGAGTTACACCAAACACACATGAACCAGGCTCACACCAGCGCTCCTTCTGCTGCCTTCAACAGTCACATACAAACGCTGCGGCTGATGGATGTGAAGACTCACAAAGATTCTCATGAGCAAGTTTATGTGATCACACTGAAAATATCACCTAAACACTACAACGTGAAACAGCTAGACCTGTGTTTTATATTCCGTTCAGTTGTGAACTTAAATTATTTCAAATGTTTCCAACAGTTTTCAAACTGACAACAGCATCATTCCTCCTCCACCAAACACACCAGACGCTTCCACACTGAGTTTAACAAAGACTTGTTGTTGAAGGAAATGGACTTTTATTCAGTTTGAAGCCACATTTTTACAATAAACTTTTTAGAACTTGGTTGTTTTTAACTGTATTTTTATTATATTTTTACTGAAGTCAATCCAACAGCTGCTGGATGAAACATCCATGTTGTTTATGGGACACATACAGGAAGTTCATGATTGCGCCTCGTTTGAGCCTCGTTATGCTCCGCTAGTCCCGTCGTGTTATTTCAGGAGTGAATCGTTGACGTATGAAGAGAAACGGACTCAGGAACAGCGCCGGTCTGACACGGTGGCCAAACCGTCAAATTACAACGTCACGTGATGTTATTGAAGCAAAAAGACTTTTTCCACAGACGACACTCAGAGAGACGTCTGTAAACCTCAAACCACGTTTCACTAAACCAGGAGGTAGCTTCATCCGACGGAGGTCTCTACTGAGCATGCTCCAGAGGTGCATGTGGCCTACTGAGCGTGCTCAGTATGTTTTCATCCGAGTCGTTTATTTCCAGCAGGAAGTGGCTTCATATCCAGACTGTTCATACATCCACAGTGCAGATGCATGTTAATGAGCCTCATTAACGTGTTTTACTATTAACACAACATCAGTGTCTGATTGGACGGGATGAGAGCAATGCATCCTGGGACATGTAGGCAGTGTCGACACGTCTCAGCTTTGTCAATATATCAGCACTGAGATTATTGATCCAGTTCATTATATTAACCATTTAACAGCCACATGAAAGGTTTCATTTAGAAGTTTGATCTGTTAGTGTTTTATTATGATTCTACTTATTGATGCATTAATGTGTCAGCAGTATTTTAAAATGTTGTTATTATTCTGTTACACACCTGTGAGGTTGTCATGTTTCATATTAACAGCAAAACATCTGCTGAGATAAACTTGCTGCAATAAAATAACATAAAATAACCTCTGAACTGTTCTTCAGTATGAACAGCAGTGAACCATATTAGTGCATATTAGTGACAGTGAAAGTGATAAACTGTGATTTGTATGTACATTGCTTCTTTTTGTAATATAAATATTTAGTGTTTCTGCCTTTATTCTGGTTTTTTGTGCTGTGTGTGTGTTTATAGTAGCAGGATGAAGAGCTGCCAGCTCCAAACTACTAAACAGGCTTTTAATAGAACTGCTGTTTATTTGTAGAGAACATGATCACACAGGAGCCTGAAGACGAGCTCCATGCAAACACACAAACACACCACAAACACCACAAACACACCACAAACACCACAAACACACCACAAACACACCACAAACACCACAAACACACCACAAACACCACAAACACCACAAACACACCACAAACACCACAAACACCACAAACACACCACAAACACACCACAAACACCACAAACACACCAGCTGTTATATCTTTAAGCTCCTCTGAACTCCATCAGCTCTTCAATACAAATATGTTCATAAACATGTTGGTGATTTCTGTGAAGTGACATTTTAGTGTTTTGTGTTGAGAAGTACTCAGACACATTACTGCAGTAAAAGTCCATGCATATTATGGGCTGGATGTAGTTAAAGTGTTGCAGTAAAAGTAGTGGTTTGGTCCCTCTGACTGATATATTATTATATATGACATCATTAGATTATTAATACTGAAGCATCAGTGTTAGAGCAGCATGTTACTGTTGTAGCTGCTGGAGGTGGAGCTAGTTTACACTACTTTATATACAGTTAGCTAGTTTAGTCCACTGGTTCCCAACCTAGGGGTCGGGGCCCTCCAAAGGGTCAGCAGACAAATCTGAGGGGTCGTGAGATGATTAATGGGAGAGGAAAGAAGAAAAAACAAAGTTCTAGTCCAAGATGTCTGATTTCACTTTGATCCTCCAATTACAGATTTGACAGTAGAAGGCTGACATTATGATGATCCACAATAACACAATGACAAAGTCACTCTGCTCATTTTAGGGAAAAGCTCATTGATGAGGACATAGTTGGACTATAAATGACATTTTATCTGCATAATTTATTCTTTATTGACATTTGGTGACTGCAGTTTGTCAGAGATCAGCTGTGCTTCTCTGGCCTCAGCTCTGAAGTCCAACCCCTCCCATCTGAGAGAGCTGGATCTGAGTGGAAACAAGCTGCAGGATTCAGGAGTGAAGCTGCTGTGTGCATGTTACTGTTGTAGCTGCTGGAGGTGGAGCTAGTTTACACTACTTTATATACAGTTAGCTAGTTTAGTCCACTGGTTCCCAACCTAGGGGTCAGGGCCCCTCCAAAGGGTCAGCAGATAAATCAGAGGGGTCGTGAGATGATTAATGGGAGAGGAAAGAAGAAAAAACAAAGTTCTGATACACAAATCTGTTTTCAGTTTCTGGACTTTTTCTCTAATCTTTGATTTTTGCTGAAATATTGGATCATTTGAACATTTATTGAAATGAAAGCATGTGAGAAGTTTAGAGGGAAAAATCACATTTGGTGGAGCTGTTAACAACTCATAGACATGTGAAATGTGACCCCGACTACACACTGCTTTTTGTAAGACGTCAAAAGACAAAAAGGTTGGAAACCACTGGTTTCATCTTTAACAATGTGTTGTATTTTAAAAGCTTGTTATATTATCCATTGTGTCAAATCTTCATCTGAAAAGTAACTAAAGCTGTCAAATAAATGTAGTGGAGTAGAAAGTACAATATTTCCCTCTGAAATGTAGAAAGTAGCATCACATGGAAATAAAACAGTAAAGTACAAGAAGCTCTCTGTTGTACTACAGCACCATTTAATTTGCACCAGTGGAGAAGATGAAGATGATGAAGATGATGAAGATGAGGTGTGCAGATCAGGTGATGTGAGGTGAACCAGCAGCTTCTGGTCTCTGATGGTCCAGTTTAACTGTCATGACAACATGTGATCCTTCATTTGCTCTCATACAGAAACTGGGTCATCATCATCATCATCATCAGGAGTTCCTGTCCCTCCATGCCCCCCCTCATCACAGCTCCTGCTCCTCCGTTTTAATTGGCTGTCAAAAATAAGTCATCCTTCAGAGCGCGGCCCCGGGGGGAGCGCGCCCCCGGGGGAAGCGGCCGCCGTGTGCACGTGGTGAAGAACTGTGCGTGGGTCTCGATGCGGCCGCGCGACCTCTGCTTCACTGCAGCTCGCGCTCGGTGTGGGCTGCTTCACATCTTTATGTAAAAGCATGTGGGAGGGCGCTGAGAACTGTGATCCAAGTGAGAGGCAGCTGCTCTTCATCACAATATGCTTTAACCCTCCTCTTCCTCCTCTTCCTCCTCTTCCTCGCTGCTCCACATACTCCGCTGCACGAGTTAAAAGAAGAAGAGCAGAGCGAGTCCTGCGCTGCTGCTTCAGCTCTTGAGAGGAGAAAATGAGTTCATTTCCTCCTTTTTTAGCCTGCACAGCCTCACATGAACCAGCAGGTGGCAAAGCGGCTCACCTCTCCCTCCTCAGCCAATCAGAGCGAGGAGAGCTCAGGGTGGGTTGGACGGCAGAAAAAAGAGAGGGAGAGCCTCAGAGCTGAAATAAAAGTAGAGAGAACAGAGTGAAAGCGGCTCAGACAGACGGCAGAGAGTAGAGAGGAGAAGCAACAGGTCGGCACACAAGAAGAAGAAGAAGAAGAAGAAGCAGAAGAGAGACTACAGACTTAGCTGGGTTTGTAGTTCCTCATCTGAGCCGCAAACTTCCTGGATTTTGTGCTTGTGTGTGAGAGGAGAAGCATGCAGAGAGGCTTCCTCAGGCAGGGAGGGTTAGGAGAAGGAAGGAAGTAAGGAAGCGAGTGTAGAGAGAAGCTGCCTCCTCCTCCACACACAAGAGGAGAGAGTTTGTTGTGAATGTTGCTGCTTCCTGGTGAAACCTGAAGCTTCGCACACAGACGCAAACGTCTGAAGCTGCACTTCCTGTGTGGAGGCAGAAGTTGTGAGTGGAAGTTGAGTGAAGCTGGCAGGATGTCTGACGGCTGAGCGGAGCAGAGAAGAAGAAGCTGATCATGGAGGAGCAGCAGCTGCAGGATGGAGAGGAGCCCTTCACCTCCACCTCTGTGGCCTCCTCCTCCTCAGCCTCCAACACTGAGCTGCCCCCCCCAACGACCCCCGCCCCCCGCTGCCACCACACCAGCAAGACCTTCACCGGCCTGAGGATCTTCTGCAGGAGGTCAGTGTCTTCCCCTCACACACACGTCTGTCTGTCTGAAATCAGATGAGAAGCTTTGAAGCTGCAGCTGCTGCAGTCAGAGCTGCGACTGTGCTGCTCTGCCACCAGCGAGTGGGCTGCACAGGAAGTGATGCGTTACACGACAGGAGCCAGAGGTTCGATAGAAATAAAAGCTGTCAGTGTCGTTTCTCAGCCACACAAACAGATTTCTGCTGATGTCAAAGTGCAGGTTGATGATGAACACAGAGGAGCTGCCGCAGATGTCTGAATCTAGAAACATTCAGTTCACTGACAGAAAAGCTTCTTCAACTTTTCAGAAGCTGCAACCTGCAAATTTTTTGGCATTTGTGCTTAAAAATGATTCAATGATCATAAATTGTTGCTGATTAACTTTCTGTTAATCGACTAATCAATGAAACAAATCTTATATTTATGTTGAGTGTTTCTGCAGAGTGACTGAGTGACGTTATCAGATATTCAGATAATATATTTATATTTTAATGTTGCTGCGTCGCTGACTCGAAATGTTTACAGAAATGTTTATTATGTGTGAAATTAAAGGTTTTAACTCCTCAGTCAGGAGCTCTGCAGGCAGAGCTGCTGCTTTTTGTTTTATTCTTACATAAATATAAACACATCAGCATCGAAGCTTCTTCTTCATGTTTATTTTTATTAACTTTGATCGTTTAATCGATGAGACGCTGAAAAAAAGTGAAAATGGAATTTAGAGTTTCTGAAGCCACGATGTCGACTTCAAGATTTTCAATTTACTGTCATATATAACAAATACAAAATATGTATAACATAACAAATATATAACAATAAATATAACATATAATGTATATAATGTATATAACAAATATAATAGATATAACATATGTAACATAATAAATATAATTACAAAAATAACAACAAATATATAACAATAAATATAACGTATAACATATGACAACTATAATGTTTAACAAAGATAACATATAACATATATGACATAATAAATATAATATATAACAATAAATAAATATAACATATAACAATAAATATAACAAAGATTAGCTGCAAATCGTCTCATTTGAGAAGCTGGAACATCGTTGCAGATTAATTTTCTTTCAACAAATCACTGAACTGATGATCAGAACTGGACTGGTTGATGGACTGGTGGTTTGATGGTCTGGTGGGTTGATGGTCCGGTTGGTTGATGGTCTGGTGGTTTGATGGTCCGGTGGTTTGATGGTCCGGTGGGTTGATGGTCCGGTTGGTTGATGGTCTGGTGGTTTGATGGTCCGGTGGGTTGATGGTCTGGTTGGTTGATGGTCCGGTGGGTTGATGGTCCGGTGGGTTGATGGTCTGGTGGGTTGATGGTCTGGTGGTTTGATGGTCCGGTGGGTTGATGGACTGGTTGGTTGATGGTCTGGTGGGTTGATGGTCCGGTGGGTTGATGGTCCGGTGGGTTGATGGTCTGGTGGGTTGATGGTCTGGTGGGTTGATGGTCTGGTGGGTTGATGGTCTGGTGGGTTGATGGTCCGGTGGGTTGATGGTCTGGTGGGTTGATGGACTGGTTGGTTGATGGTCTGGTGGTTTGATGGTCCGGTGGGTTGATGGTCTGGTGGGTTGATGGTCTGGTGGTTTGATGGTCCGGTGGGTTGATGGTCTGGTGGGTTGATGGTCCGGTGGGTTGATGGTCCGGCTGGTTGATGGTCTGTTGGGTTGATGGTCTGGTGGGTTGATGGTCTGGTGGGTTGATGCGGACTCTCCCTGAAGTTCCATTCAAGCTTTTGTATTTGTCAGTGAAAGCTTTATAAATGAAAATGTGTGTGTATATATAATATATATGTTTGTGGTAGTTTGTGGTAGTTTGTGGAGGGTTGTGGAGGGTTGTGGTAGTTTGTGGTAGTTTGTGGTGGTTTGTGGAGGGTTGTGGAGGGTTGTGGTGGTTTGTGGAGGGTTGTGGAGGGTTGTGGAGGGTTGTGGTGGGTTGTGGTAGTTTGTGGAGGGTTGTGGTGGGTTGTGGAGGGTTGTGGTAGTTTGTGGTGGGTTGTGGAGGGTTGTGGTAGTTTGTGGAGGGTTGTGGAGGGTTGTGGTAGTTTGTGGTGGTTTGTGGAGGGTTGTGGAGGGTTGTGGTGGTTTGTGGAGGGTTGTGGAGGGTTGTGGAGGGTTGTGGAGGGTTGTGGAGGGTTGTGGTAGTTTGTGGTGGGTTGTGGAGGGTTGTGGAGGGTTGTGGTAGTTTGTGGAGGGTTGTGGAGGGTTGTGGAGGGTTGTGGTAGTTTGTGGAGGGTTGTGGAGGGTTGTGGTAGTTTGTGGAGGGTTGTGGTGGGTTGTGGAGGGTTGTGGAGGGTTGTGGAGGGTTGTGGAGGGTTGTGGTGGGTTGTGGAGGGTTGTGGAGGGTTGTGGTAGTTTGTGGTAGTTTGTGGAGGGTTGTGGAGGTTCAGGGGCCAGACGTGGTCCTGCTGAGTATCATGTTGCAGCAGCAGCGACCTGCAGACACGTTACATGTCAGTGATGTGATGCGATTAGACGGCTGCTCTCTGCAGTTATCTGGCTGCACTCAGAGCTGCAAATCTAATGACAGATGAAGAGACTCTGCTGTTTGTTCTTATTTAATGATCCACTGCTGCAGCTCTTTGATACGTCATCAAATCACTCATGTAAATATTCTGTTGCTGAAGAAGAAGCTGCCCTGCTTAGTTCCTGTCTCTCTGTTTGGTTTTTACCTTTTAAAGGAGAAGTTTGGTTTTATTCTGTATTATAAATATATCATCTTCAAACCAGCAACATGTCGGTGTGTCTTCCTGCCTGTGGCTCTCAGCTCACTGAGGACTATTTTCAGCTGCGGATGAACCTGCGTTTAGTGCTCCAGTGACTATTTACAGAAAGGATGAAACAGTTATCGCTGTCATGATTAATATTATTCTTTTAAATTCTGATTCTCATTAAAATGGTGATTGATCAGCGAGCTTTGAAAACTCTCAGTGTTCAGTGGAAACATGGCGGACGGCAGCGACGGCGGTGGAGAGGGCGAAGGCCGTTCATGTTTCCGTGTTCTGCGTCCGTGGTTCATTCACACTTTCCCAGAAGTCCGCACACACACACGTGTTGAGATGTGTGTTTACTAGTAAACAGGCTGATCAGCCTTTAAACGCATTAAGAGCTGCTGGATCTCATTTCATTGTCTCGCTGCGTTTTAAACGACTCGCCGCACCAACAGTTCCTGTGTTGTTTCACTCAGGACTGTTTGCATTTCCTGTTGCTGCTCAACAACAAGAGAAAGTCGAACAAAGAGGCGACAGTTCAGAGCAGAACACGTGTTCATGCACATCTGATATGCTTCTCATATCTTTATGTTCTTATTTAAACATAAACAGTTCTGTTTATTGTATTTGTTTATATTTCAGTATAAAATATGTTGAAATGATTTCAGCACATTTTAACAATAATACTGATCATTTTTATCACAGTTATTGTGATATGATTTTACTCATTTACAGCTCTGTTTATAATAAGAAGAATATATTCTTTATTTTCCTTTTTAACACTGAACTGAAATCTCACAGCAGAACCAATGAAATATGAATATAAGTATGTTTTGCTCCCTGTTTGCATGTGACAGGTGTGGTTAGCTTAGCTTAGCATAAAGACGGGAAGCCTGGCTCTGTTAAAACATCATGTTTAATTCATACATGAATAGAAATGTAAATATGACTGTTTGGGATTATTTTTAGAGTTACATGTGTAGCGTATCCATCCGCCCAGTACTGCAGTGCAGCTTACTAACTGACATAAGACAGAAAGTAGTTCCAGTGTTCACTGAACTGTTCATTAACAGACTCTATGCTCATGTATTGAAATCATTTATATAATTGTTCTTTTTGTCGTTCATCAAACTAAATGAAAGACTTTTTAACAGTTTTTATCCCTAAACACGTTTTCTGAGCGATGTTATGTTTTCTCTTCCAATGAATGAACATTTCTAAGAACCATCAAACTATAATCTGCATCTCTGAACAGGAAGTTTTAGCTCCTGTCTCTTTAAGGCCCCGCCTCCTGATGAGCCCGCTCTGTTCTGATTGGTCAGCTTTCAGGAAGCTTCCTCCGGCTCCGGAGGCTACGTAAACAAACTATAGTAGCAGGATTTCACTTCTTTTTCTGCTTCTTTACTCCAAATGTTCAACTTCTCACATCCATCCGTACGACAACACATGGAAACACCTTAGCAACCGCCTTAGCAACCGCCTTGGCAACAAGGATTACTGAAGGTTTGTGAACGTGATGAGCCGACGTCATCTTGTCAGGAAATGAAAAACACTGGACAGCTGAACCCTGAGTTTTGACTCGCAGGCAGCTTTTCTACAAACGTTGATGTTTAACATCACAACAGGATTTAAAGAACAGCAGAATATGAACCTTTAACAAACTAAAACATGACACATGGCCGACTCTTAACGTGTCAAACTCAGCTGATCATCATCATAATTACCCAGAATGCACCCTGACTTATTGCTCAGAAAATAAAATGATTCATTCAAAAGTCAGAAGAAAAATTATTTTAGCAATTCAGCAAATTAAAATAAAACATAGAATGAAAAACATGAAGTTATACGACGAGTTCTTGTTTAACATCAGTGTAGGCGAGTGTTTACTGGAGCTCGTACGACAGCGGACGATGTGAGGACTCTGCAGGACCTGGACTCTGCAGGTCCTGGACTCTGCAGATCCTGGACTCTGCTGGACCTGGACTCTGCAGGACCTGGACTCTGCTGGACCTGGACTCTGCTGGACCTGGACTCTGCAGGACCTGGACTCTGCTGGACCTGGACTCTGCTGGACCTGGACTCTGCTGGACCTGGACTCTGCTGGACCTGGACTCTGCAGATCCTGGACTCTGCAGGACCTGGACTCTGCAGATCCTGGACTCTGCAGGACCTGGACTCTGCAGGACCTGGACTCTGCAGGACCTGGACTCTGCAGGACCTGGACTCTGCAGGACCTGGACTCTGCAGGTCCAGCGGTTCTGTGTCACATCCTGAATCTGCTCCTCTGAGAATGAAAAGGTAAGAAGTGCAGATTGAGGTTCAGTCAGGTGGTGAGTTTAATCTGCCGCTGATCTCCCAGGATCCTCTAATTATAGCTGCTATTAACGCATCGGCAGAACAATTAATTAAAAGCCGTCATTTTTAGAGTCTGGTGGGAATGTTTCCCTCCAGAGGAGAGGATTCAATCTGCAGACCTCCGAGGAGAGAGGAGGAGAGACGAGGAGGAGAGACGAGGAGGAGAGATGAGGAGGAGAGACGAGGAGGAGAGACGAGGAGATGAAGGAGGAGGAGGAGGAGGAGGCAGAAGGAGGAGGAGAAGGAGGAGGAGGCAGAAGGAGGAGGAGAGAGGAGGAGGAGGCAGAAGACTCTCCTCCTCCACCAACAGCTGAAGCTTTCTCTTATTTTCCAGATGTTTCAGGAGTTCCTGGTCGTCCTCTCTTCCTCTTTAAAACAGATTCATTCAAGGACGTGCAGGAAACTTCCAGCACTGTTGTCATGGGTTACGGTTAAAGGCTGAGGTCAAAGGTTAATATTTGATCTGTTGACATGGCGACGACTCGTCTCGTTAATTTCCATCAAACAGCTTCGTTGTTCTGATTGAAACTTTATTTGAAAGGTTTCATTTTTATTTTCTTTCATTCAGGCTGTAAATGTGTGTTTGTATTTTACTCTTTTACTCTTATTTCACCTGTTTGTGATTGTTTTGTGTTTCTGGCTTAAAAAGTGTTTTTATTATTATTATTGTTAAAATGAAAGTCTAGTAAAGATTCAGACTCCGCAGCTTAAAGCAGATTTTATTCAGTAATAATTTGCTGTGTGACTGAAACACAGATTGATCCTTTAAAGCCGCTGCTGAACACAGATGATGTGATTGATCGGGCTGATCAGTAATTATTGGTGTGTGAGAGTCTGAGTGAGGATGATGATGATGGAGCTGCTGCTGCTTCCTCTCTAACCTGATTACAGCTGACAGGCAGCGACTGTCTGTTAGCGTCTGGACTCGCTGTCACAGTCCGGCCTCTGATTAAAGCTTCATTCATTCTCCTTCAACACAAAATTAAACATCAACTATTTTAATAAATGCTGAATCGTTCTGAGTCATTTTAGAGAGATTTTCAGATTCAGCTTCATAAATGTGAATATTTTCTGCTCTCTTTAGTTTCTATGACGGTAAACATTTAAAGACATCAAATGGGAAACAGAGATCATCATTTTATGGACCAAACAACTAATTGAATAATCTGTTTATTATTTTCTGGATAAATCAATAATAATAATAATAATAATAATAATAATAATAGTTAGTTGCAGCTCTACTTTTGTGGTTTTAATTTCAGACACCATCTGGTCAACATTTACTTTGTTTACGAGTAAACAGCTGAAAAACTGATGACATCATCAGCCTTGTGTTTCCTGATGGTGAGCTAATGTTAGCATGCTAACAGGCTAAGCTGCTAGATGAGATGTTTTCCATCCTCGTGGTTTTTGGCGGTTTGTGATTATTTGGGCGACTTTTTGTATGAAAAGTGATTTTATATTTCACATATAGCACACATAACACATAAAGCAAATATCAGCATCCATATACTGCAGAATCTGTAACTGAAAACACTTTTCAGACGGAAAACAGACGTCAGCTGACTGAACATGGAGGGAAGAACTCCTCTACTGTCTGCATAGACATAGTGACTGACCAGTATCAGACCAGTGACAGACCAGTGACAGACCAGTGACAGACCAGTATCAGACCAGTAACTGACCAGTAACAGACCAGTAACAGACCAGTGACAGACCAGTAACAGACCAGTAACAGACCAGTATCAGACCAGTAACAGACCAGTAACAGACCAGTGACAGACCAGTAACAGACCAGTAACAGACCAGTATCAGACCAGTAACTGACCAGTAACAGACCAGTGACAGACCAGTAACAGACCAGTAACAGACCAGTATCAGACCAGTAACAGACCAGTGACAGACCAGTATCAGACCAGTAACTGACCAGTATCAGACCAGTAACTGACCAGTAACAGACCAGTGACAAACCAGTATCAGACCAGTATCAGACCAGTATCAGACCAGTAACTGACCAGTATCAGACCAGTAACTGACCAGTAACAGACCAGTGACAAACCAGTATCAGACCAGTAACAGACCAGTAACAGACCAGTAACAGACCAGTAACAGACCAGTGACTGACCAGTGACAGGAACATTGTTCAGGAACGTTCCTGACCAACAGCAGCTCTGACCTTCTGTTGAAGATCTCAGCATCATTGAAGACCGGATCAAGTGTTCTGAGTCACTTCGTACTCAAACTGGAAAACATCACACAAGAATTTACTGCTGATCAGCTGATCCTTCATCTCCAAGTCTGAAAACTGAAACCTGCTCTGATGTCACCGACCCATCAGTGTGTGTGTGTGTAAAAGTGTCTGGAACTGGTCTGGAACTGGTCTGGAACTGGTCTGGAGACTGGTCTGGAACTGGTCTGGAAGTAGTCTGGAACTGGTCTGGAGACTGGTCTGGAACTGGTCTGGAGACTGGTCTGGAACTGGTCTGGAAGTAGTCTGGAGACTGGTCTGGAGACTGGTCTGGAGACTAGTCTGGAGACTGGTCTGGAGACTGGTCTGGAGACTGGTCTGGAACTGGTCTGGAGACTGGTCTGGAGACTGGTCTGGAACTGGTCTGGAGACTGGTCTGGAACTGGTCTGGAACTGGTCTGGAACTGGTTTGGAGACTGGTCTGGAACTGGTCTGGAAGTAGTCTGGAGACTGGTCTGGAGACTGGTCCGGAAGTGGTCTGGAGACTAGTCTGGAGACTGGTCTGGAACTGGTCTGGAGACTGGTCTGGAGACTGGTCTGGAACTGGTCTGGAACTGGTCTGGAGACAGGTCTGGAGACTGGTCTGGAGACTGGTCCGGAAGTGGTCTGGAGACTGGTCTGGAGACTGGTCTGGAACTGGTCTGGAGACTGGTCTGGAGACTGGTCTGGAACTGGTCTGGAGACTGGTCTGGAACTGGTCTGGAACTGGTTTGGAGACTGGTCTGGAACTGGTCTGGAAGTAGTCTGGAGACTGGTCTGGAAGTGGTCTGGAGACTGGTCTGGAGACTGGTCCGGAAGTGGTCTGGAGACTAGTCTGGAGACTGGTCTGGAGACTGGTCTGGAGACTGGTCTGGAACTGGTCTGGAAGTAGTCTGGAGACTGGTCTGGAGACTGGTCTGGAAGTAGTCTGGAAGTAGTCTGGAACTAGTCTGGAACTGGTCTGGAGACTGGTCTGGAACTAGTCTGGAGACTGGTCTGGAAGTAGTCTGGAGACTGGTCTGGAGACTGGTCTGGAACTGGTCTGGAGACTCGTCTGGAGACTGGTCTGGAGACTGGTCTGGAACTAGTCTGGAGACTGGTCTGGAGACTGGTCTGGAGACTGGTCTGGAGACTGGTCTGGAACTGGTCTGGAGACTGGTCTGGAGACTGGTCCGGAACTGGTCTGGAACTGGTCTGGAGACTGGTCTGGAACTGGTCTGGAGACTGGTCTGGAGACTGGTCTGGAAGTAGTCTGGAAGTGGTCTGGAGACTGGTCTGGAGACTGGTCTGGAAGTAGTCTGGAAGTGGTCTGGAGACTGGTCTGGAGACTGGTCTGGAGACTGGTTTGGAACTGGTCTGGAGACTGGTCTGGAACTGGTCTGGAGACTGGTCTGGAACTGGTCTGGAGACTGGTCTGCAGCCGTTTAGTGTTTCCAAGTTGAGATCAAAGTTCATCTTCAGTCACATGACTCCAGTCGCTATGTTCAGAAAGTAGTTCCTCTCTGAGCTGGCGGAGGGATACGGTGTGTGTCGTACTGGTTAGTGGACCAGTTCATTACTGGTTTGCTGACAGACTGATGTCACAGCAGGTGTTTGACATCACTGAAGGGGGCGTGGCCTCACTGTCAGGCTGCAGTCACACAGAAGAAGAGTTGGAGTCCATTTCACTGTGTGTGTGTGTGTGTGTGTGTGCGTGTGTGTGTGTGTGCGCACGTGTGTGCGTGTGTGTGTGTGTGTGTGTGTGTGTGTGTGTGTGTGTGTGTGCGCGCACGTGTGTGTGTGTGACCCAGGGATTACACAGACCCATTTCCTGGACTATCTTTGTCGCTTGCTGGCCCTGTTTCTATAAATAGTCTTGTCCAGGAGGAGCACCGAGGCTCTGAGGGAGGAGGAGGATGAAGGAGGAAGAGAAGGAGTAAGGAGGGGATGCAAGGAGGAGGATTAAGAAGTGGAGGAGCAGGAGGAGGAGGAACAGGAGATGAAAAAGGAAGAACAGTGGGAGCATCTGTAGGAATGGGGGGGAAGGGGGAGAAAGAAGAGTAAGAGGAGGTGGAAGGTCAGGAGGAGGAGAAGAGGTTCAGAAGAAGGAGGAAGGAGAGGAAGAGTAAGATGACCACAAGGAGGAGGAGGAGGGGGAGGGAAGCTGGGTGCACTCAGAAGAAGAAGAGTCGTACTGCCAAGAGGAGAAAGATTTGGAGGAGAGGTAGGAGAAGGAAGGATGAAAGGAGGAGTTCTAGGAGGAGAAAGAAGATGAGGAGTACCAGGAGGAAAAAGAATAAGGTGAAGGGTCAATCAGACTGGATTTTTCCAGGCAGAGGAGGAGGAGGAAGAGGAGGAGGAGAAAACGAAGAGTGGTCTAAAGAAATAAAAAAAACAGGAAGAGGAGGACGAGGAAGAAAAGAGGAGCAGAAAGAGGAGGAAGAGTTAAACTACCAGGTGGTGTTTGTTGTTGTAGTTGAACTACAGGTGGTGTTTGTTGTCGTAGTTGAACTACAGGTGGTGTTTGTTGTTGTAGTTGAACTACAGGTGGTGTTTGTTGTCGTTGACTCTGACCAGCGGCATTAAAGGTTAAAAACGTGATGCTGAACCGACCAATCACCTGCGAGCTGTTTGGAGGTGACGTTGTGTTATTGGTGCAGATTCAGACTGATGAAGATGATGAAGATGATGAAGATGATGAAGATGATGAACGACAGACAGCAGAATTAATTATTAATAGAAAATAAATAAATATAATATTTGTAATCGATGAGTCGTTAAAATCGTTTATTGTAAACTGCAGGTCTTTGATCTCATTTTACAAACAGAGTGATCAATTAGATCAATAATCAGAAATAATCTGACCGTAGAAAACAGAATCAGACATAATTATACATATTTTTATGGAGCTGATCGAATTTATTGATGTTTATTTGTTGTTCTGGACAAATAATGATTTAAAAACAAAACCTGAGAAATAAACAAGATGAATCTGATCAGTGTTTACTGTTTGTTGTTGACAGTAAACAGCTGATCAGATACATTCATAACACAATAAAACTAATATGATTGATTCATTCTGATGTGATCAATACCTGATGAAACCAGCAGATGGCAGCAGAGCGTCAGAGCAGCTGAAGAGAAAGCAGGAGATTGAAGGAGCTCACGTTTACACTGTTTACACTGTTTACACTAATAACAATGTTTACACTAATAACACTGTTTACACTGTTTACACTGTTTACACTAATAACACTGTTTACACTGTTTACACTATTTACACTGTTTACACTGTTTACACTAATAACACTGTTTACACTGTTTACACTAATAACACTGTTTACACTGTTTACACTATTTACACTAATAACACTGTTTACACTGTTTACACTAATAACACTGTTTACACTATTTACACTGTTTACACTATTTACACTGTTTACACTGTTTACACTATTTACACTGTTTACACTGTTTACACTAATAACACTGTTTACACTGTTTACACTGTTTACACTAATAACACTGTTTACACTAATAACACTGTTTACACTGTTTACACTGTTTACACTAATAACACTGTTTACACTGTTTACACTGTTTACACTAATAACACTGTTTACACTAATAACACTGTTTACACTATTTACACTGTTTACACTATTTACACTGTTTACACTGTTTACACTAATAACACTGTTTACACTGTTTACACTGTTTACACTAATAACACTGTTTACACTAATAACACTGTTTACACTGTTTACACTGTTTACACTAATAACACTGTTTACACTATTTACACTGTTTACACTGTTTACACTGTTTACACTAATAACAATGTTTACACTGTTTACAATAATAACACTTTACACTATTAACACTATTTACACTATTTACACTGTTTACACTAGTGCAGTACCACTGTCAGTATTATCACTAGTACTAGTGTAAGTAGTATTAGTATCAGTATTATTATTATTTCCAGACCTGGTGGTGGGGGAGGTGGTGTTGGGGTGGTGGTGGTGTTGGGGGGGTGGTGGTGTTTGGGGGTGTTGGTGTTGGTGGGGGTGTTGGGGGGGGGGGGTGGTGTTGGTGTTTGGGGGGGGGGGTGTTGGGGGGTGGTGTTGGGGTGGTGGTGTTGGGGTGGTGGTGGTGTTGGGGGTGGGGGTGTTGGGGGGGTGGTGTTGGGGGGGGGGTGGTGTTGGGGGGTGAGTGAGGGGTGGAGGCCTGACATTGGGGATGATTAATCAATACTTTGATCAGCTCCTCCTTCATAAAGCAGATACATAACGATTCAGTCATTGATACATTTAGTCTATAAAACAGCTGATTGTTATTATTAACAGTTGTTGTTACTGTTATTGTAATTATTAGTCTAATAAATACTGAATGAGCTCATTCTAATAAATAATAAATAACAACAAACCAAATAAAATCATCAGAAACTAAACTCCATATTTATTATTGTTATGATTATTTGCTCCAAACCTTCTTAACGTCTCCTCTGAATGAAGCACAGATGAAAGATGATCAGTCATGTGACAGTAATCCCATTCAGACGCCCTGATCAGCCAATCAGAGCGCAGCTGCTGATCTTTTAAGCCTCTTCCAGGTGATCAATCCTCTGAGTGTCGGTTTACTCTCAGGTGTGATGTCATCTCTGTCCGCTGATGATGATGTCACAGTGATGTCATCAGAGTAACCTCAGCTAAGAGGTTTGTTTACCTGCAGGGAGGCAGAAACACTGTCCAGGTGCATTATGGGACATGTAGGATCCAGTGATTTCCCTCCAACACACTCACACACACACACACACACACACTAACACACACACATACACATAATATTGTTGTTATTCATTTGGCTGCTGCTAGCATCACACGCCTCAGTCTCCAGGTGCATTGTGGGTAATGTAGGCGTAGGGTTTGGTTGCATCGATACATCTTCACTAATCGATCATTTGCCAAATGTTTGAATGCTTTATGCTTTTCTTCTTGTACATGATTATGAATTAAATATCTGTAGTTTGACTGTCGGTCACATAAACTCACATTCACAAAACATTTTTCTGACAAATCGATCAATCGAGAAAATAATCAGCTGATCAATCAGCAATGAAGAAAGTTTCTAGTTGCAGCTCCAGATTTTTAATCTTAATAAATATTTAAAGTTTTAGGAAAGTTTCTCTGAGCTCATTAAAAATCTGATTTTAACTCATGAAGCAGGATGTGACATCACAGCTAGTCTGGAGCCAATCACGGTCCAGTATTCAGCTGCCAGGTGTGATGTCACAAACACTGAGATGAAGTTTACAGTGAAGCAGAAAACATCTGGACTTAATGAAGGAGGAGACACAGTTTATTATGTGTACATGTAAACATAATAAAACATCTGGACACTGGAAACAAAGAACTGGTTGCCATGACGATCCTCCATAGTAACAACAGAAGCAGCCAATAGAATTTCTGCCACAGACAGTCAGACAGTCAGACAGACAGACAGTCAGACAGACAGACAGACAGTCAGACAGTCAGACAGACAGACAGACAGACAGTCAGTCAGACAGACAGTCAGTCAGTCAGACAGACAGACAGACAGTCAGACAGTCAGACAGTCAGACAGACAGACAGACAGTCAGACAGACAGACAGACAGACAGTCAGACAGACAGACAGTCAGTCAGTCAGACAGTCAGACAGACAGTCAGACAGACAGTCAGACAGACAGACAGTCAGTCAGTCAGACAGTCAGACAGTCAGACAGACAGTCAGACAGACAGTCAGACAGTCAGACAGACAGTCAGACAGACAGTCAGACAGTCAGACAGTCAGACAGTCAGACAGACAGACAGACAGTCAGACAGACAGACAGACAGACAGTCAGACAGACAGACAGTCAGTCAGTCAGACAGTCAGACAGACAGTCAGACAGACAGTCAGACAGACAGACAGTCAGTCAGTCAGACAGTCAGACAGTCAGACAGACAGTCAGACAGACAGTCAGACAGTCAGACAGACAGTCAGACAGACAGTCAGACAGTCAGTCAGACAGACAGTCAGACAGACAGACAGACAGACAGACAGACAGTCAGACAGACAGACAGTCAGACAGACAGACAGACAGACAGACAGACAGTCAGACAGACAGACAGACAGACAGACAGTCAGTCAGTCAGTCAGTCAGTCAGACAGACAGTCAGACAGACAGTCAGACAGACAGACAGTCAGACAGTCAGACAGACAGACAGTCAGTCAGACAGACAGTCAGACAGTCAGTCAGACAGACAGACAGTCAGACAGACAGACAGACAGTCAGTCAGACAGACAGACAGTCAGACAGTCAGTCAGACAGTCAGTCAGACAGACAGTCAGTCAGACAGTCAGTCAGACAGACAGACAGTCAGACAGACAGTCAGTCAGACAGTCAGTCAGACAGTCAGACAGTCAGACAGACAGACAGTCAGACAGTCAGACAGACAGTCAGTCAGACAGACAGTCAGACAGACAGTCAGACAGACAGACAGTCAGACAGACAGACAGACAGTCAGTCAGTCAGTCAGTCAGACAGTCAGTCAGACAGTCAGACAGACAGACAGACAGACAGTCAGACAGACAGACAGTCAGACAGTCAGACAGTCAGTCAGACAGTCAGACAGTCAGACAGTCAGACAGACAGTCAGACAGACAGTCAGACAGACAGACAGTCAGACAGACAGTCAGACAGTCAGACAGACAGTCAGACAGTCAGACAGTCAGACAGACAGACAGTCAGACAGACAGACAGTCAGACAGACAGTCAGTCAGCAGCTTCCTGTTATTTTATTGGCTCTTTAATTGGATCCATAATGCAACAGTGCGAGAGCCTTGAAGTGTTAATGAAGAGTATTCTGGGATGTTGGAGTGGACCTGCGGCTCCATTCATCCTGCGCTGAAGAGGTAGTGTATGAGGGGGCGGGGCCGGGGGAGGAGGTGGAGGGGGAGGAGGGGGAGGAGGAGGAGGAGAAGGGGGAGGAGGGGGAGGAGGGAGGGGGAGGAGGAAGAGGGGGAAGGGGTTCTATGAGAAGCTGGTCTGTAGCAGACTGTTGTGGGTCAGCGTGCTGCAGACTGCCAGCAGGAGCTGAGCTGCTGCTGCTGAGTTATTTTAAACTGCAGCTTATCTTCTCCTCCTGTTTGCTCCTCTTCCTCCTCGACCGACCGCGCTCTTCCTCACAGGTTGTATCAAACATCAGAGCGTCTGTAACCGGCGTGTCGCTGGTGTCGCTGGTAGTTTGTTGTGTTGCTGGTTGCTGGTAGTTTGTTGTGTTGCTGGTTGCTGGTAGTTTGTTGTGTTGCTGGTAGTTTGTTGTGTTGCATTGACAGCGTTGACTTCCTGTCTGTGTGATGTGAGAGCAGCACGGAGCCTCTTCAGCTTCAGTCTTTGAACCGACTGTATAAATAAAGTTTATTCAGTGTTTGATATTATTAATAATATTAAATATAAAACAAGCAACTGTCAATCAGAATGTGTAAAATGATCATTTAAAGTGTGTGTGTGTGTTAGTGTGTGTGAGTGTGTGTGTGTGTGTGTGAGTGTGTGTGTGAGTGTGTGTGTGTGAGTGTGTGTGTGTGTGTGTGTGTGAGTGTGTGTGTGTGTGTGTGTGTGAGTGTGTGTGTGTGAGTGTGTGTGAGTGTGTGTGTGTGAGTGTGTGTGAGTGTGTGTGTGTGTTAGTGTGTGTGTGTGTGTGTGTGAGTGTGTGAGTGTGTGTGTGTGTTAGTGTGTGTGTGTGTGAGTGTGTGTGTGTGTGTGTGAGTGTGTGTTAGTGTGTGTGTGTGTGTGTGTGTGTGAGTGTGTGTGTGTGTGTGAGTGTGTGTGTGTGTTGTCATGAAGAAAAGCATCAGATCGTCACATACGTGTTACGTGTGTCACGTGTTTGTTTGTAATATTTACATAAAGAATCTTTAATAATAACAAACAATAACAATATAAAAGTTTTACAGCTGCAGATGAAACAAGAAGCAGAAACTGCTTTAAACTCCGAGATGGATTTTATATTATTTATTTGATCTATTTTCACTTTTTCAGTTTTTTTAAATCTACGTTAAATCGACGTGGAGTCGACTTTCACTACAGTAGGCTGATCGCTCCGTCTTTAGTGGCCCCTGGTTGGCCCCTGGTTGGCTACTCGTTGGCCCCTGGTCGGACCCTGGTCGGCTTTTTGTTGGCCCCTGGTCGGCCCCTTGTTGGCTACTCGTTGGCCCCTGGTCGGCCCCTGGTCGGCCCCTTGTTGGCTACTCGTTGGCCCCTGGTCGGCCCCTGGTCGGTCCCTGGTTGGACCCTGGTTGGCCCCTGGTTGGACCCTGGTCGGCCCCTGGTTGGCCCCTGGTTGGACCCTGGTTGGCCCCTGGTTGGCCCCTGGTTGGCCCTGTTTGATGCAGCAGAGATTCATGATGTCAGTTTGCAGATAATAAACTTTACGCTGTTTTTCCTTTTAATGAAAAATTAATGTTTCAGCTGTTTATGGAGAAAAAAGGAAATATTTAAGCAAACATTTTTTGAGATGTGATGTTCTTCTCTGTTTTCTTTCTTGATAAATAATGTTTTCTACTTGTTGGATTGTAACAGCTGATGAAAGACGTTGAGCTGCTGGCGATGGATCAGTGAACCCAGCGGTGCAGACTAATTACTGGTGTAATGTGTTTGTTGGGAGGGCGAGACGCCAGCGGGTCGCCGTGGCCTTAATTACTGTTGTTGTCTGTGTCACAGCGGTGATGACAGCTTCCTGTCGTCGTGCTGCTCGCCACCACTTCCTCTCGGTGTTTTATAATTCATGCTGTCCCGTCCTGCTGGGGTCAGGTGATACGCTGCTTCACACTGACACACGCAACGCAACACTTCAGCTCTGCAGGAGATACACCGATCCATACGCTGCTTATTAATGTAGAGAGAAAATTCAGCTGCAACGAGTTTGATCATCGATTCATTTTTCAGGCAAACATAGTAAATAAACATAAACATTATAAATATCAGCTGCTTCCAGCTTCAGATGAGAAGATTTGCTGTTCTTCTGTGTCATGTGTGACAGTTAATGAATATCTGAAGTCAGTCAGATAAAAGCAGCAGACTAAACAATGAACATTAATTTCAGAGTTAAAGGTCTTTAATGTTTTGTTTTGTCTGAATGAGATCTTCAGTTTACTGTCACAAAGAATGAAATCATCACATTTGAGAAGCTAAAACCAACTTACTGCTTAAAAAATGACTCAAGTGAAGATTCAGTTAAGAAAATAGCTGCTGATTGATTTTCGTTGATGATTGATTGATTGATGCCACAGACACCCGACTTCTCTCTCAATAAAAAATAAACGAGAAACTTCTTTTCTTTAGCCGCCGCTAACCGTTAGCTTTGCAGGTTAATGAAGCTCACAGATACATATCAGAGATTATAAATAATAAGCGGACAGCATCGTCCTGAACCTTCACACTGAACACAGTTTGTCTCTCGTGTCTCAGTTTGAAGTGTTCAGACCAGTAAAAGCGACCGATGACAGATTCTCCGCCTGACTGATGAACAGCTGATGTGACTTTACTCGGATTTATCCAGAAAGACTCGAGACTTTAACCGACTTTCATCCCGCTGAGAGACAGTTTGATCAGAACAAGCAGATGAAGTGTGTTCCTGGTTTATTTGGACATGTTGAGGGTTTGTGTTCCTCTGAACACGGCGGGCTGACCTTTAATCCCCAATCCTGCAGTCTTATAAATGTAACCTAACATACGTGTACGGTGGCCCCAAAGGACAAATACAAAAACAAAAACATGAGTGAAATATGTTCAAATACAAAAATACAACAAATACTTTGAAGTCAATACAGGAAGTCTGTGGAATACCAAGAAAGTCAGATCGTTTGGCAATTTTGGCCCCTGAACAAACACTGTCTCCTCCGAGGGCGTTAATGGTATCGGCTTCAAACTTTAACACATGACTTATGACACTGTGCTGAACAAACGTTGTCAAAAACTTTGTAATAACTCGAACAGTTTATATTTTATAAACCCTGAAAGCTGCAGCGTCACATCACCCTTACAATGTAAACCAATGGGGAGGCAATCTGAAGCTTCTGACGTCTAAACTATCAGTCTGACCACTTTAAACCTGCATCAATGGATTCACCATGAAACTTCCTACTAACATGTGATTTGTAATGTCAGATTTGGTCAAAGTCACCAGATTTATGCAATTTTTCCACAAGAAGAGTTCTCTTATCTCCTGCCGCCGTCCAACGCTCTTTAATGACTTTTGAAGCTGCTTCTTGTCTTTGAACGCTTTCATCTTAACGTTTGCGTTTAATTGTTGTCTATATTTTGTCCCTAGAGGCCACCGTACACCAGCAATGGACATTTGCATCATTTGGCAGAAGTTTCTTTCTTGTAATTATTATGAACTAATGAGTTCTTAGTAACTCTGAGTCTGCTGTGAAGGTTCCCGTCTGCTGTTCGTGTGTTCAGTGTGACAGGACGTGAACTCTGAGTTCACACCTGCGTTAACATGCGTCTCAGGTGGACGGCTCAGTACACACAGATGGTCGCTGCATGTGTGTGCGTAACGCGTCCTGCGCCACACTGACGGACGCCTAGCAACTGACGACCTCTGGAAACGGAGGTACGTAGTGAGCGGCGTCATATTAAAGTGCAAAACAACAAAAAGAAGCTCACAAACAGGCAGAATGGATTCTGGTGTTCACACCAAACATGCATCTGGTTTTTATTTGGCTGAAGAGTTTGGAGTTTGGCCGCGTGCCGAGATCTTTGCAAACTTCTTCTTCTCCTTTCTGGCAGACACAGGAAGTGCATCGCTGCCTCCTGCTGGCTAAAAGCAGCACTGCGTTTGCAAACAGACATGATGTTTGTGTTTATTGGCACCACAGCAGAGAAGTGAGACGCATGTTAACGGCGGGAGTGGACTGACGTGCTCAGACCTGATGTCTGACTGTCAGTTAACAGGAAGTAGATTCTGCAGGTTTTGTTTTGTGTGGTGCGTCCTGTCAGTATCCGCTCTGCTCTCTGTAACTGTTGTTTGCGTCCGACAGCCTCAGAGGAGTCCGGCCCGCTCTGCGTCCATCATGGACACATTTTTCCGTCGTCACTTTAAGAGGAAGGAAGCGGTTCTGCAGGCGGAGACGCCGTCCTGCCGCCAGCGGAGGCCCAGCGTGGCCGTCCCGACCAGCAAGGCCCGCCGCAGGTCCAACGTCGGGCTGCCTTCCTCCACCCTGACGCAGCGGCGGCGCTCCAGCGTGCAGCTGCAGGCGGCGCCACCGTGTGCGGGCGGCGGACGCTTGGCGAAGACGTCCAGACACTACAGGTGGGCGGGACACAGCCGGCGGCGCTCCAGCACCACCACGCCCAGCCTCAACCCCCGCTTCGCCGTGTGCAGGAGGAAGGTGGGCAAGCTGCGCACCATCGACACCCACCTGCTGGGCCCGTCCATGCTGCTCGCCAGCCTCATCCAGATGACGGAGGAGGACGAGGAAGAAGGGGCGGGGCTACCGGCTGGGGAGCAGCAGGTGGAGGTGAGGGGCGGGGCCAACAACGGGAGGATGTTCTCACGCTCCAGCAGCCTGCACTCAGACGGAGACGGCGACAGCAGCGATTACTCTAACGACAGCCAATCAGAAGCCAGTCAGCTGTCGGAGGCGGAGCAGCTGGTGGAGGAGGACGACGGCGTCTCCTGGTCTGATCAGCACGCCTCCTCCTCGCCGTCCCCCTCCACCACCGCCCTGGAGATGATGAGGAAGACTCCGCAGCTGCCGCCGACGTCGCGGCCGCTGATCCGGGCTCCTCGCTGCCTGCGCAGGAACTCGTCTCAGGTGTTCTCAGGTGACTCGGCCCCCTGCGGCCGCCGCGCCTCCAGCCGCAGGAAGAGGAGGAGGATCTCCACCATCTCCAGGGCGGCGAGCCCTTGGCCGGGGAGAGGCCCCCCGCTGCCCAGCCGCAGGAGCTCCGTGTTCTACCTCAGCCACCCGGCCCTCTACAGGGGCCCCGGGGCCCTCAGCCCGCTCGGATACGACTCGCGTCTGGAGAGCTGGAGCGCCTTCCTGCTGTATGTAGCCCTGAACGCCAACATGGCGGCTGCAGTCAGCTGCTCGCTCCTTCTGCTCATGACTGAAATCATTTTAGACGACTTATTAGTTATTTAAGTCCTAAAAGATTCATATATTATATATTTTTATATTGATCTTGTTCGTGAAAACAAATAATTATAATTTATTTTATGAGCACAAGATAAAATGTTGTAATTAAACTTCATGAAGTTTATTTAAATCAGCAGCAAACAGAAACTTTGATGTTTGATTCTGTTCAATGAGCTTTTTTAGATTCTGGTTCCAGTTCATGATGTTGATGTTGATGAACGTCACACAGACAAACAGATATTCTTTTGTTTATTTGAATCTTCATCCATAAATCTCCTCTTCATTTATAATCTGCTGCCAGTCAGCTAGTAACCATATAAAATATGAAACATGTGGCTCTCCTCTCCTGACCTGGAGGTTCTGTGGTGATTTGAATGTTTGTTAGAACCTGTTGAGCAGCAGTAACGCAGGACGTCAGAGACGGTTAGTGACGGTTAGAGACGGTTAGAGACGGTCAGTGACGGTCAGACATGTTGCTGCACATGAAACATAAACATCATTTGTCTTTGAAATCATTTGTGGTCTCAGAGATTCTGTTGCAGACACAAACATCCTCCGTGGAGCCGAAGCTCATTAGCAGCTAACAAAGACTCCAGTGACTCAGCCACCAAACGCCGATCCAGCCGCTGGTTGCTAAGGTTGCTATGGTTGCTAAGGTTGCTAAGGTTGCTCAGGTTGCTACGGTCCATCCGTCTGTCCGTCCACAAACAAAACACTCATCTGACTTCCTGAAATAACAGAGATCAGACACAAACAGCAAACTTTAAAAAGCTCGTCCAGACATTCAGGATCAGATTTCATCATTTTAATCTCTGAATAATAAATATAGTTGATTTCAAAAGTTTAATTACTGGACACAAGATGTCTCCTATTTATTATTATTAATCTGTCTATGAAGAGTTCATTAATAAGGTGTAATAAACATTATATCTGCTTATAACTACATTTATTATAACTCTTTATATAATGATTATATGATGAATAGGGGAGGGAGGTCATGTTAATGCGTGATAACAGAACATCAGACTGTGAAATGAACCTTTGTGGGATGTTTTCAGTGCGTTAAAGGCAATTATTAAAAGTTTTTATTTTATGGTAAATAAGGAATCATTTCATTTCATTTGGTGCCAATTTTATTTATGAAACGCCAAAACTCAACAAAAGTCATCTGCCCCCATTAAAGACTGCAGGAACCACCAGTAAGCTGCATACTGGGAGACCAGTGCTCTACTGGGATCATATGTAGATCTGATGGTGTCTGACCAGTAAGAGCTTTGTGGGTGAGGAGAAGGATTTTAAATTCTATTCTGGATTTTATGCCATCTAGATTAGATAAATCATTAGATAATGTGTTTCTAAGGTGTTTAGGACCAAACACAATAACTTCAGTTTTATCTGAGTTTAGCAGTAAATTGCAGGTCATCCAGGTCTTTATGTCTTTAAGGCTGCTTGGAGTCTAGATAACTGATTGGATTCATCTGGCTTCATTGATAAATATATTTGGGTATCATCTGCATAACAATGGAAATTTATGAGTGTTTTTGAATAATATTCCCTAAAGGAAGCAGATATAAAGTGAATAGTAAAGGTCCCAGAACAGAACCTTGAGGAACTCCGCGTCTAACTTTTGCTTTTATGGAGGATTCATCATTAACATGAACAAACTGAAATCGATCTGATAAATAGGATTTAAACCAGCATAATGCAGAACCTTTAATGCCAATGAAATGTTCCAGTCTCTGTAACAGGATCTGATGGTCAACAGTGTCAAATGCAGCACTAAGATCTAACAAGACAAGTACAGAGACAAGTCCTTTGTCTGATGCAGTCAGGAGGTCGTTTGTGACTTTAACCAGCGCTGTCTCTGTGCTATGATGCCTCTAAATCCAGACTGAAAAGTCTCAAATAAGTTATTGTTATCTAGAAAATCACATAACTGATTAGCGACTGCTTTCTGGAGGATCTTAGACAGAAAAGGAAGGTTAGATATGGGTCTATAGTTGGCTAAGACGTCTGAATCCAGAGTAGGCTTCTTAAGGAGGGTTTAATTACAGCTACTTTAAAGGACTGCGGTACATATACAGTTACTGTTTACTGATACTGATCAATGTGATCAATATGATCAATATGTTTGTTTTTATTCTCCTCTAGTGCTGAACGCTACAGACACTAAAGAGGAGTCTTCCTCCTTCACTCCTCCTCCTCTCTGAGATTCTCCTCAAAAAGCTTCTTTTGTCGTCTTCTGGTTTCAGGAAAGCGATCGCCAAGTCAGGCCTGCAGCACGCCGTGACTCCGCCCACCGCCACGGCGCCCGGACAGACCGAGCCGCTGCAGGAGCCCAGCAGCACCGTGGACTGGAGCGTAAGTCCCTGCTCCTCACTGCTCCTCACTGCTCCTCCCTGCTCCTCTCTGCTCCTCCCTGCTCCACTCTGCTCATCCCTGCTCCTCCCTGCTCCTCCCTGCTCCTTTCTGCTCCTCTCTGCTCCTCCCTGCTCCTCTCTGCTCCTCCCTGCTCCTCCCTGCTCCACTCTGCTCATCCCTGCTCCTCCCTGCTCCTCCCTGCTCCTTTCTGCTCCTCTCTGCTCCTCCCTGCTCCTCTCTGCTCCTCCCTGCTCCTCTCTGCTCCTCCCTTCTCCTCTCTGCTCCTCCGTGCTCCTCTCTGCTCCTCTCTGCTCCTCCCTGCTCCTCTCTGCTCCTCCGTGCTCCTCTCTGCTCCTCCCTTCTCCTCTCTGCTCCTCCGTGCTCCTCTCTGCTCCTCTCTGCTCCTCTGTGCTCCTCCCTGCTCCTCACTGCTCCTCTCTGTGTGTTTTTAGACGACAGTTTTCTATCGAAGGATAAATTTGTGAACATTTTATTTTCTGTATTTTTGTATAAATGTGAATAAAACAAATATTTAAAGTCCTGAAACTAAACAAAATAAAATATTTTTATTGATTTATTGAGAAAATAAATAAATAAACATTTATTTTAAATGATCAGGAAACTAAACAGAACTTTAATAATGAAGTTCAGATCTGTTTTAATTAGATACATGAACACATATCATCATATAATAATAATAATAATAATAATAATAATAATAATAATATTACAGCAGCAGTTTGTTTCTCTGTCCCTGATGTTTACAGATGTTGTTGTTTGCAGGACAACGCTCAGTTCGGCGAGCACATCTGGTTTGAGACGAGCGGCTCTGGAGACTTTTGCTACGTGGGGGAACAATACTGCGTCGCTAAATCACTGGTGAGTTTAATCTCTGCTGCTCTGTCAGAGTTCACTGAACAGAAACCAGCTGCTCTGTCAGAGTTCACTGAACAGAAACCAGCTGCTCTGTTAGGATTATCTGAACAGAAACCAGCTGCTCTGTCAGAGTTCACTGAACAGAAACCAGCTGCTCTGTCAGAGTTCACTGAACAGAAACCAGCTGCTCTGTCAGAGTTCACTGAACAGAAACCTGCTGCTCTGTCAGAGTTCACTGAACAGAAACCTGCTGCTCTGTCAGAGTTCACTGAACAGAAACCTGCTGCTCTGTCAGAGTTCACTGAACAGAAACCAGCTGTTCTGTCAGAGTTCACTGAACAGAAACCTGCTGCTCTGTCAGAGTTCACTGAACAGAAACCAGCTGCTCTGTCAGAGTTCACTGAACAGAAACCAGCTGCTCTGTCAGAGTTCACTGAACAGAAACCAGCTGCTCTGTCAGAGTTCACTGAACAGAAACCAGCTGCTCTGTCAGAGTTCACTGAACAGAAACCAGCTGCTCTGTTAGAGTTCACTGAACAGAAACCAGCTGCTCTGTTAGAGTTCACTGAACAGAAACCTGCTGCTCTGTCAGAGTTCACTAAACAGAAACCAGCTGCTCTGTTAGGATTATCTGAACAGAAACCAGCTGCTCTGTCAGAGTTCACTGAACAGAAACCAGCTGCTCTGTCAGAGTTCACTGAACAGAAACCAGCTGCTCTGTCAGAGTTCACTGAACAGAAACCTGCTGCTCTGTCAGAGTTCACTGAACAGAAACCAGCTGCTCTGTCAGAGTTCACTGAACAGAAACCAGCTGCTCTGTCAGAGTTCACTGAACAGAAACCTGCTGCTCTGTTAGAGTTCACTGAACAGAAACCTGCTGCTCTGTCAGAGTTCACTGAACAGAAACCTGCTGCTCTGTCAGAGTTCACTGAACAGAAACCTGCTGCTCTGTTAGAGTTCATTGAACAGAAACCAGCTGCTCTGTCAGAGTTCACTGAACAGAAACCTGCTGCTCTGTCAGAGTTCACTGAACAGAAACCAGCTGCTCTGTTAGGATTATCTGAACAGAAACCAGCTGCTCTGTGATGTATCTTCATCGTCTTAATTCATCGTCTTCGTCTCCTGCAGCAAAAGTCCGTGGCGAGGAAGAAATGTGCCGGCTGCAAGATCTCCGTTCACACCATGTGTATGGAGCAGCTGGAGAAGGTAAACACTCACCCTCTGGATTATTACAGATTATTACAGATTATTACAGATTATCGTAGATTATTGTAGATTATTACAGATTATTGTAGATTATTACAGATTATTATAGATTATTGTAGATTATTATAGATTATTGTAGATTACAGATTATTATAGATTATTGTAGATTACATATTATTACAGATTATTGTAGATTATTATAGATTATTGTAGATCATTGTAGATTATTACAGATTATTGTAGATTATTATAGATTATTGTAGATCATTGTAGATTATTACAGATTATTATAGATTATTACAGATTATTGTAGATTATTATAGATTATTGTAGATTATTATAGATTATTGTAGATTACAGATTATTATAGATTATTACAGATTATTATAGATTATTACAGATTATTATAGGTTATAGAGATGCTCAGGGAGTTTCTCTCCTCACGGTTTGCTCTGGTTGTGATCAGATTAATTTCAGGTGCAAGCCGTCGTTCAGAGAGCCGGGATCTCGAGCTGTCAGAGAGGTGAGTGATCTTTTCTGAATGAAACGAGCTTCTGAAGTGTTTCTCATGTTTTTATGTGATTAATAAAGTGTTTTCTGTTCTTTTAATGACGGTATTTAATTTTAATTACTTTAATTTGCTGTCTCCATATATAAGTTGTTCTTTGTGATATTGGCCTGGTCCTTGATAGAAGGTGCTTTATTCCAGTCAGATTAATGTTTTGGGAGCTGCAGTAACTTACTGCTGCTGCTGATGTTGATGTCAGTGACTCCTCTGGTGTTTCAGTCCAACATGGTGCGACATCACTGGGTGCACAGGAGGCGTCAGACGGGGAAATGTCGACAGTGCGGGAAGGTGAGTCTCCGTCCTGCAGCGTCTTCACGTCACCGACAGACTGCAGACGTCTGACCTGCTTTCTCTCCAACAGGGTTTCCAACAGAAGTTTTCATTTCACAGCAAAGAGATCGTCGCCATCAGCTGCTCGTGGTGCAAACAGGCGGTGAGTCGCATTAACTGCAGTGTGAGCTGCTGCACATGCTGCTGCACATCTGTGTTCAGTTTCAGGTGAAGTCTGGATGTTGTTTCTGACATTCAGCAAAACAACAAACACAAACAAAAGCTGCAGGCGATACGTTTGCTTCAACAACATGAGTAAAAACATTAATGCTGATAAACATCATACAGAAATAAACAAATACTCTAAACATTCAGTTTGTAGGTGGAGTTTGATGGACTCAGTTTAATCAGCAGTTAAACAATAAAAGTCCTGTCAGTGAGGTCACTTCCTGTCAGTGAGGTCACTTCCTGTCTGTTTCAGTATCACAACAAGGTGACGTGCTTCATGCTGCAGCAGATCGAGGAGTGCTGCTCGCTGGGAGCTCACGCTGCCGTCATCGTCCCGCCCACCTGGATCATCAGAGTCCGCCGACCACAGGTACACACTCACACACACACACACTCACACACACACACACACACACACACACACACACACACACACTCACATACACTTGCAGGTCAGTTGTATTAACCAGTCGGTGTGTGTGTGTGTGTGTGTGTGTGTGTGTGTGTGTGTGTGTGTGTGTGTGTGTGTGTTTGTGTGTGTGTTTGTGTGTGTGTGTGTGTGTGTGTGTGTGTGTTTGTTTTGCAGACGTCTCTGAAGTCGAGTAAAAAGAAGAAACGAACGTCGCTGAAATGCAACAAGTCAACAAAGAAAGGAGCGGAGGTGACACATCAGTTGATTAATGTCAGATAAACAAGAATAAATCATGTGCAGGAAGGAAAAAGCCTCTGAGGCTTATTTTATTACTAATAATAATAATAATATACACACATACATTAATATACAAGAAACAAGATGAATGAGATTATAAAGAGAATGAAAGCCTGCAGAGAGGACAGGCCTGCGTTATCTGATTATTATTAAAGGACTTCAGTGTTATTGATTTACAGCGTTACTGAACATCTGAGATCATAGATGAAAATAATAAACTTATATGTTGTTACATTCAGACAGTTTATTGACTTTAAATCATTCTGCAGAAGCAGATAAACCAGATTCATGTTTAATAATAAAGGAAGGTGTTGTCAACATTCGGTCATTTATTGATATAATCACCCTGCGAGTCTTGCTGTAGTGAAGCTGAGTGTTTGTGACGTTGTGTTTGGGTTAATGATCGATGATGTAATGTTGGGGTTAAT
The DNA here is from genome assembly GCA_029490765.1 of Euthynnus affinis. Lineage (NCBI taxonomy): Eukaryota > Metazoa > Chordata > Actinopteri > Scombriformes > Scombridae > Euthynnus > Euthynnus affinis. Next base: position 5,712,347 of record CM055844.1, on the reverse strand, counting down.
GATCGATGATGTAATGTTGGGGTTAATGATCGATGATGTAATGTTGGGGTTAATGATCGATGATGTAAACACCTCTCAGCTCCAAGACGGCCGCTGGAAGCCCTTCCTGGTGAAGCCTCTTCCCTCTCAGCTCATGAAGCCTCTGCTGGTGTTCGTCAACCCGAAGAGCGGCGGAAATCAGGTACTTCAACTTCCTGCTGGCTGCTGACACTCATTATTGATTATTCATCTTATCAACTGATATTTTAATGAATTGATGAGACATTTGGTCTGAAAATGGAAGCCGACAGAGACAAACGTCCCTTCAGTCTTTAAAGAGTGATTTAAAGGTGGACTGCAGGTATTTTCCACCTCGGTGTGTTTCTCTGTATGAAGGTGAGAATAAAGCGTCTCCAGGCTGAGCTGATGATGTCACTGATGATGTCACAGTGTGGTTAGAATGACGATGATGATGATGATGATGATGATGAAGAGTTGTCATGAGTTTGGTGGATTTTACTGAACGACCTCTCAGACTCGTTTGTTCACTACAAACTGAGAAAGTTCTGAACAAAAGTGATAAACAAGGAAAAATGAAGCTGAAAATAAACGTTTTGTTGTTTTTATGGAAGAGAACAAATGATTTTGACCAGTTTCAGCCTCTAAACGTGTTTGTTTCCTCTCAGGGAGCAAAGATCATCCAGTCCTTCATGTGGTACCTGAACCCCCGGCAGGTGTTCGACCTGACGAAAGGTGGACCTAAAGAGGGGTGAGCAGTCTTCTCTGTTCTTGGCTGCTGCTCTTCAGGCGTCTCAGATGAAGCTAACGTTGTGTTTCCTGCAGGTTGGAGCTGTACGCCAAAGTGCCCAACCTGAGGATCCTGGCCTGCGGGGGGGACGGGACAGTGAGTCCAACATAAACACTGCTGATTGTTGTCAGATAACAAATGAAGCTGCTGCACCTTTAAACTTTACACTTTAAAAACCTTCAAAATGAAATTCAGGAAAACTCAAAACTTGTTTTTACTCTTCGTCTTTATTTGACCGTTTCCACATCAATCATTTATCTGATGTTTATGTCTTTATGATGTACTTTTATCTGAAGTCTGAAATGTGACACGTTTACCCAACATCACCTGTCCAGGTGGGATGGCTGCTGTCTGTGTTGGACCTGCTGAAGCTCCACCCGCAGCCTCCTGTGGCCATCCTCCCTCTGGGAACCGGCAACGACCTCGCCAGGACGCTCAACTGGGGAGGGGTGAGTTCTACTGGAGCTCTACTGAGCTCTAACACAACTCTACTGAGCTCTAACACAACTCTACTGAGCTCTAACACTCTACTGAGCTCTAACACAACTCTACTGAGCTCTAACACAACTCTACTGAGCTCTAACACTCTACTGAGCTCTAACACAACTCTACTGAGCTCTAACACAACTCTACTGAGCTCTAACACAACTCTACTGAGCTCTAACACTCTACTGAGCTCTAACACTCTACTGAGCTCTAACACAACTCTACTGAGCTCTAACACTCTACTGAGCTCTAACACTCTACTGAGCTCTAACACAACTCTACTGAGCTCTAATACTCTACTGAGCTCTAACACAACTCTACTGAGCTCTAACACTCTACTGAGCTCTAACTCTACTGAGCTCTAACACTCTACTGAGCTCTAACACAACTCTACTGAGCTCTAACACAACTCTACTGAGCTCTAACACTCTACTGAGCTCTAACACAACTCTACTGAGCTCTAACACTCTACTGAGCTCTAACACTCTACTGAGCTCTAACACAGCTCTACTGAGCTCTAACACAACTCTACTGAGCTCTAACACAACTCTACTGAGCTCTAACACTCTACTGAGCTCTAACTCTACTGAGCTCTAACACTCTACTGAGCTCTAACACAACTCTACTGAGCTCTAACACTCTACTGAGCTCTAACACAACTCTACTGAGCTCTAACACTCTACTGAGCTCTAACACTCTACTGAGCTCTAACACTCTACTGAGCTCTAACACAGCTCTACTGAGCTCTAACACAGCTCTACTGAGCTCTAACACAACTCTACTGAGCTCTAACACTCTACTGAGCTCTAACTCTACTGAGCTCTAACACTCTACTGAGCTCTAACACTCTACTGAGCTCTAACACTCTACTGAGCTCTAACACTCTGCTGAGCTCTAACACTCTACTGAGCTCTAACACTCTGCTGAGCTCTAACTCTACTGAGCTCTAACACTCTACTGAGCTCTAACACTCTACTGAGCTCTAACTCTACTGAGCTCTAACACTCTACTGAGCTCTAACACTCTACTGAGCTCTAACACTCTACTGAGCTCTAACACTCTGCTGAGCTCTAACACTCTACTGAGCTCTAACACTCTGCTGAGCTCTAACACTCTGCTGAGCTCTAACACTCTGCTGAGCTCTAACACAACTCTACTGAGCTCTAACACAACTCTACTGAGCTCTAACACAACTCTACTGAGCTCTAACACACTACGGAGCTCTAACACTCTACTGAGCTCTAACACTCTACTGAGCTCTAACACTCTACTGAGCTCTAAAACAGCAGCAGCAGCAGGCGTGTTCACTTCCTGCTGTCGTCTCGCAGGGTTACACTGATGAACCGATAACAAAGATCCTTTCTCACGTCGAGGACGGAAACATCGTCCAGCTGGACCGATGGAACCTGAACGTGGAGGCGAATCCTGAAGCTCGACCGGAGGACCAGGACGAGCATCAGACCGACAAGGTCAGTGAGAGAGACGTCACACAAACACTCAGTCTGAGCAGTCAGGGTCAATAATATGGATTTATTTATGAGTTATTGTTCAAACAGTATTTTAATACGTCATAAAAGGTGTGCAGAGGAACGTTAAAGACACTGGACTGAGAATCATGAAGAAGTTCAGCTGTTGTAAATTTCACACTCACATTTACTTTCCATCATGTTTTTGTTTATTATCGTCATTGACCAAACAATATCCAGCAGGGATAGAGTGACACCCATCGCTGACACAGTCACAGAACACTTTCATCCAGATGTCCGAAAACATGAGTCCCAGACGTGTAGACGGTTCATCTGAAAGATTACAGACATGAAACATCAACACATCATAAAACACTTATAATCCAGAGAAAAAGGGACCCACAAAATAAACATAAAACCTCACTGACACAACATCCATCCACTGATGGCAGTATTATTATTATTATTATTATTATTATTATTATTATTATTATTATTATTCCAACAGAAACAGAAACAGGTTCATCATCTGGTCGGTTTGCATTTAAAAGAATCTGCTTGTTTTTTCTGCATTACGATCAATAAATAGACAAAACACAGGTGAAAATATATAAATATTAAAGTATAAAACATAGTAAAATATATTCTAAGTGAAAAGAGTTGAGTTGTTGTTGAGTTTTAATTGCAGAAGATGAACTCGCAGTATAAACTGTATAAACGCTGCATGTCATGTGCAAATGTAAAATAATTGTGTTAATGTTCACCACTGTTCACTGATATAAAACATCCATCAGGAGCTGCTGCAGAGCCAGGCTAGCAGTTTCCACCTGTTTCCAGTCTTTATGCTAAGCTAAGCTAACCAGCTGCTAGCTGAGAACGACCAATCAGCAGCTGACGCTTTAATTAATTAAATTAATTAACAGCTCTTTTTATGTTACACTCACTTCTGAGTCACTTTCAGGTTTTAACAGTTAGTTTTTAAGACATTTTACAGAAAGTTGGTTTATCTGTATGTTTAATAATCTAGTTGATCATTTGCAAAAAAATCAATCAATTAGATTCTTAACAATTCTTTAACGGACAGAAAATGTTTTCAATGTTGAACTGCATATTAGACTTAAAGCTCATAACACATCTTTAGAATAATATTTATTTATATATTTATTTATATATTTATTTATAGATGATTTAACACATGTTTCTGTTGTTTTGCTGTTTCTCAGCTTCCTATCGACGTCTTCAATAACTACTTCAGTCTGGGCTTCGATGCTCACGTCACACTGGGCTTCCATGAATCCAGAGGTGAGTCTGCTCTCACTCATTCAACTGTCTGTTTCCTGGTTATTGATTATTGATTATGTCTGCTGATGGTGGAGGTGACAGTCACCTGTATTTACTGTCAGAGACAGAAGAACTCATCATGTAGAAGTGCAGCTTGTTTTATACTGCAAATAAAAACTCTATACTCCCTGTAACAGTGAATAAACAGCATTTAAAAGCTGCATAGAAATGAAAACTAAAGACATAAACAGTGATATGTATAATATAATATAATATAATATAATATAATATAATATAAGTGAGCAGCGCTGCTGTTGCAGCATGTTTCAGGCTGCTGGAGGAGAAACTGCTCACTGCTCTCATTAACTTACAGATCAATCAAACTGTATCTAATCTAATTAAAAGTTGATGTAATGAAAGCAGCTGATGGATAATAATGTAAACAGGTTATTATTCTGTTGTATTAACGCTCGTGACGTCAAACCAGAACCTTTGTTAAATGTTGTTTGTGTGTTTTTAGAGGCGAATCCTGAGAAGTTTAACAGCCGCTTCAGGAATAAGATGTTCTATGCAGGGGTAAGTGTCCGCTCTGCTCGCCGCATCCACACGTCACATGATCTCATCTTCACGTATGTTTGTCTCTGCGTGTTTCAGACGGCCTTCTCAGACTTCCTGAGCGGGAGCTCCAAAGACCTCGCCAAGCACATCAGAGTGGTGGTGAGTTCAGATAAATACCTGATACTGGGAACCAGTCAAGCTTCAGCTACAAACTGACGCATGTTTATTGTTTCTTGAACAAATCGATGTTCAGAAGAGTTATTACCGATCAATAACAAACCCTGACGTGTCAGTTTGAAAAGAACAGAGCAGATTATATCAGCGTTAGTTTGGGTCAGTAATACATTTAATTAAATTTAATTTTTGGTCCCTGCAGAGACTCTAAACTGTATTTTGTATATTTATAATGTGTTTATGTCAGACTAGTTAAACCCCTGTGTGCTTCCTCCAGTGTGACGGGACCGACCTGACGGCTAAAGTCCAGGATCTGAAGCTGCAGTGTCTGCTCTTCCTCAACATCCCGCGGTACGCTGACTCACTTCCTGTTCCTAAAAGAACAAACATGTTGTGTTTGTGTTGACTCTGTAAAGATGCGTCTCCTCTGCAGGTACTGTGCCGGCACGACGCCGTGGGGTCACCCCGGCGAGCACCAGGACTTTGAACCGCAGCGCCATGACGACGGCTGCATCGAGGTCATCGGCTTCACCATGACGTCGCTGGTGAGCGACTGAAACATTACTGCTGATCATTTAATCCACAGCACTAATGTTTAAGTGGACAGGAGTCACTATGGTAACTAGTCAGCCAATCCTGAGGAGCAGCAGGGAACCTCAGAGAGGAGCACCAGTCAGGAATCAGTTTTAGAGAAAACACAAAAAGCTTAAAGAGTCTCTGATAGACGTGTTAGAAGGAAAAAGCCTCGTCCTCGTCTACAACATCCTCATGTTCATGTTACCACATAGCGTCACCACGCTGGTGTTACAATGACTTTGCACAATAATGAGCTTTTCCTCATCTGTCAGTTGCATCAGCGTGCGTGGAACTGTTGAACTTCTTCTTCTGGTGTTTTATTGGAGGATGCCTGCAGATGAACACAGCGGCTGTGTTGCCTCAGAGTTTCAGCTGGTTGCTTAAGTTTGGTGACGTTTGTTTGTATTTGCAGCATCGAAGGTTCAGTTCCAGTTTAGTTCTCGTTACACTCTGGTGCAACACATTAAGCTGAGTTCACGTCTCCAGGTTTAATAAAATAGTTAAAGTAGATCTGAATAGTTTGTTTCAGCCCGTCTGAGAAGATGCTTCAATAAACACAAATACAAACTAAAACCTGCAAACTACAGTTCACAGTTTCACAACACAAAACAGCTGTCTGCATCTGGATACGATCCGCTGTTTAAACTGTTCAACCAACAAGGAGACAGTCTGAGGGGACTGGAGGACTGGGGGACTGGTGGACTGGTGGACTGAGACTGGAAGACTGGGGGACTGGTGGACTGGGGGACTGGTGGACTGGTGGACTGATGGACTGGTGGACTGGGGGACTGGGGGACTGGTGGACTGGTGGACTGGAGGACTGGTGGACTGGGGGACTGGTGGACTGGTGGACTGGGGGACTGGTGGACTGGTGGACTGGGGGACTGGTGGACTGGGGGACTGGGGGACTGGTGGACTGGGGGACTGGTGGACTGGTGGACTGAGACTGGAAGACTGGAAGACTGGAAGACTGGGGGACTGGTGGACTGGGGGACTGGGGGACTGGTGGACTGGAGGACTGGTGGACTGGGGGACTGGAGGACTGGGGGACTGGAGGACTGGTGGACTGGGGGACTGGTGGACTGGTGGACTGGGGGACTGGGGGAGGGACACACAGCCAGACTGGGACAGAACCAGTCATCTAAAACTAAGATCCTCAGTAACGAGAGCTGAACCTGCTCAACTGTTTCTTATAAAAGATTCAACAACATGTTATTCAGAAGAACCCTAAATATTATTATTATTATTATTATTATTATTATTATTACAGTTAAACATTGTTTTTCTTTTGTTTGCTTCCTAAACCTTTATTTACAGATTCTGATCATGTCAACAGTTTATTCTTCTTCCTTTTAACAGATTATTAAGTTTAATGCAGCGGATGATTCCTCACTCTGTGACTGCATCGCTGCCGCCGCATGCTGCTTTTGTTTTCAACACTACACATTCACACATCCACTCACCAACTCACCAACACTAATGATCCACCCATTAGACACATTGGATTATTATTTTCTAATAATTTCATAATTGATTGTTGACTGTTTGTGTTCTCTTTTTTTGTCACGGCCTGAAGCCGTAGTAACAAGTTTGGGGCTCGTCCAGAATCAGTTTGTTAGAGAAATGCAACAGAACCAAACAGAAGCATCATGTGTTTCCAGCGCTGCAGTCAGAGAGCGAGGAACGCATCGGCTGCGTTAATAAATGCAGAAACGCTCCTGAATCCAACCACACTGAACTATATCAGCAGCGTAGCACACGGCTCACCTCACAGCTCTGCAGTGTTTTCATAAATCATATCATACATGTTGCCATAGTTACCACCCTCGCTGTCCTGTCCCCGTGTCTCAGGCCACGCTGCAGGTGGGCGGTCACGGTGAGCGGCTCCACCAGTGTAAGGAAGTCACTCTCACCACCTTCAAGTCCATCCCCATGCAGGTGGACGGAGAACCCTGCAAGCTGGCGCCGTCCATCATCCACATCAACCTGAGGAACCAGGCCAACATGGTGCAGAAGACCAAGAGGAGGATCTCCATGCCACATCTCAACGAGTAAGGAGGAGGACACCCCATCAGCACAGCAGACATGACAGGAAACACTTCACACTGTATGTTTAAGAGTTATCTGAAGGACTCTCTGCTGGTGGAGCAATAACAGCAGCAGAGTCTTTGTGTAGAGGAGAAGATGAGAGGGACGAGGACGGAGCCCTGAGGACCTCCTGCTTCAGGATAACTATTAGATATACACTGTGAAGTCTTTTCTGGATATTAGAAGCTTATTATTATTCATTCTCTAAACTTTACTCTTCAGCCAAGTGTAGAAACTTCTTTGCAATATTTCAGGATTTTTTCCACATTTTCTTTGTTTCTCAGTTTTTATATGTGCGAATAAAAACACACCTGGTCTGGACATTTAGCAGAGTCACTGCACATCCTCCCCGCAGGATAAACACACAGAAAACCTGAGTTTATGTCTCATTCACATAAACAAAAAGGAGGCGGAGACACGAATCTGATGGCAAAAGTCAAGTCAGGACTTTATGTTCAGTTCCTGGAAGCCGGCAGGACGGAGTCAGCACAAGATGCAGCAGCGTCTCAGTTTCATCCTGACTTCAAATTATCATCAGTTTAATTCATTTTGTCTTTCAGCAACTAAAACAGCTGAACTCCCTCATTCAGGTCTACATTCAGGTCTACATTCAGGTCTACACTCCCTCATTCAGGTCTACATTCAGGTCTAGACTCCCTCCCGTCCTCTGCGCTCTGCCATTAAAGGCTTCTGGTACCACAGCAGGACTCTGAGTCAGCAGCTGGACTCTAACCCTTCCCAGACTCTGTTAGACCTGCAGAGTCCCTCTCAGACTGTCAGACTAAAGACCAGCTCATGAACATCTCTGTACTGTAGAGAAAGAACTCTGCTCACTTCCTGCTGCATCATGTCAGGGTGTTAATCCTGAAACTCATCAAGTTTCTGTGTGTGTGTGTGTGTGTGTGTGTGTGTGTCTGTGTGTGTGTGTGTGTGTGTGTGTGTGTGTGTGTGTGTGTGTGTGTAGTCAGCAGCCGGTTCCTGAGAAGCTGCAGATCAGAGTGAACCGGATCAGCATGGCGGCGTACGAGGCTCTGCATTATGAAAAGGACCAGCTGAAGGAAGCCTGTGAGTCAGCGATGGGTTAACTGATAATCAATAAACTCCTCAATGTGTCCGATCAATCAATCAATCAGTCAGAGGGAGAAAACAGACTCTTCAGAGAAATGAGACTCAGACACAGAACCTTCTGCTGATCATGTGACATCACTCTTATCAATATTTATTTATTGATTAATATAAGTTCAGTTGATCAGAAGATTCTGTCTGAAAGCTGCTCGACTGATTTACTGATGAATGTAGATAGTTTCCTTCCTGCTGAGGATGAAGATGAGGATGATGATGATGAGGATGAGGAGGATGAATGAGGATGATGATGATGAATGATGATGATGATGAAGGATGAGGATGATGATGATGAATGATGATGAGGATGATGATGAGGATGGTGATGAGGATGATGATGATGATGAATGATGATGATGATGAAGGATGAGGATGATGATGATGAATGATGATGATGATGAAGGATGAGGATGATGATGATGATGATGAATGATGATGAGGATGATGAGGAGGATGGTGATGATGAGGATGATGATGAATGATGAGGATGATGATGAGGATGAGGATGATGAATGATGATGAGGATGATGATGAATAATGATGATGATGATGATGATGAGGATGATGATGAATGATGATGAATGATGATGATGATGAGGATGATGAATGATGATGAGGATGATGAGGAGGATGGTGATGATGAGGATGATGATGAATGATGAGGATGATGATGAGGATGAGGATGATGAATGATGATGAGGATGATGATGATGAATGATGATGATGATGATGATGAGGATGATGAATGATGATGATGATGATGATGATGATGATGAGGATGATGAATGATGAGGATGGTGATGAGGAGGATGATGATGGTGATGATGAATGATGATGGTGATGATGAATGATGATGATGAGGATGATGAGGATGAAGATAATGAGGATGGTGATGAGGAGGATGATGATGGTGATGATGAATGATGATGATGATGATGAAGGATGAGGATGATGATGATGAATGATGATGATGATGATGATGAGGAGGATGAGGATGATGAGGAGGATGGTGATGAGGATGATGAGGATGATGAATGATGATGAATGAGGATGATGATGAGGATGATGATGATGAATGATGATGAGGATGATGAGGATGAAGATGATGATGATGATGATGATGATGATGATGAGGATGAAGATGATGATGATGATGATGATGATGATGAGGAGGAGGAGGATGATGATGAGGATGAAGATGATGATGATGATGAGGATGATGAGGATGAAGATGATGATGATGATGATGATGATGATGAGGATGATGATGATGAATGATGATTAGGATGATGATGATGAATGATGAGGATGATGATGAGGATGATGATGATGAATGATGATTAGGATGATGATGATGAATGATGAGGATGATGATTAGGATGATGATGATGAATGATGAGGATGATGATGAGGATGATGATGAGGAGGATGATGAATGATGAGGATGATGATGATGAATGATGATGATGATGATGATGATGAGGATGATGAATGATGAGGATGATGAATGATGAGGATGAATGATGATGATGATGAATGATGATGAGGATGATGATGAATGATGATGATGATGATGAGGATGATGAATGATGAGGATGATGATGAGGATGATGATGATGAATGATGATGAGGAGGAGGAGGATGATGAGGATGATGAGGATGAAGATGATGATGAGGATGATGATGATGAGGATGAGGATGAAGATGATGATGATGATGATGATGAGGATGATGAATGATGAGGATGATGATGAGGATGATGATGATGAATGATGATGAGGAGGAGGAGGATGATGATGAGGATGAAGATGATGATGATGATGAATGATGATGAGGAGGAGGAGGATGATGATGAGGATGAAGATGATGATGATGATGAGGATGATGAGGATGAAGATGATGATGATGATGATGATGATGATGATGATGATGAGGATGATGATGATGAATGATGATTAGGATGATGATGATGAATGATGAGGATGATGATGAGGATGATGATGATGAATGATGATTAGGATGATGATGATGAATGATGAGGATGATGATTAGGATGATGATGATGAATGATGAGGATGATGATGAGGATGATGATGAGGAGGATGATGAATGATGAGGATGATGATGATGAATGATGATGATGATGATGATGATGAGGATGATGAATGATGAGGATGATGAATGATGAGGATGAATGATGATGATGATGAATGATGATGAGGATGATGATGAATGATGATGATGATGATGAGGATGATGAATGATGAGGATGATGATGAGGATGATGATGATGAATGATGATGAGGAGGAGGAGGATGATGAGGATGATGAGGATGAAGATGATGATGAGGATGATGATGATGAGGATGAGGATGAAGATGATGATGATGATGATGATGAGGATGATGAATGATGAGGATGATGATGAGGATGATGATGAGGAGGAGGAGGATGATGAGGATGAAGATGATGATGAGGATGATGAATGATGAGGATGATGATGAGGAGGAGGATGATGATGAGGATGAAGATGATGAGGATGATGATGATGAGGATGATGATGATTGATGATGATGAAGATGATGAGGATGATGATGATGATTGATGATGATGATGATGAGGATGATGAGGAGGATGCTGATGATGAGGATGAGGATGTGATGATGAGGATGAGGATGCTGATGAGGAGGATGATGATGAGGATGATGATGATTAGGAGGATGATGATGAGGATGATGATGATCAGGAGGATGATGATGAGGATGCTGATGAGGATGATGAGGATGTGATGATGAGGATGAGGATGCTGATGAGGATGATGAGGATGAGGATGCTGATGAGGAGGATGATGATGAGGATGATGATGATTAGGAGGATGATGATGAGGAGGATGATGATGAGGATGATGATGAGGATGATGAATGATGATGATGATGAGGAGGATGATGAGGAGGATGATGATGAGGATGATGATGAGGATGCTGATGAGGATGATGATGATGAGGATGCTGATGATGAGGATGAGGAGGATGCTGATGAGGATGATGAATGAGGATGATGAATGATGATGAGGATGATGATGATGAATGATGATGATGATGATGATGAGGATGATGAATGATGATGATGAGGATGATTAGGAGGATGATGAGGATGGTGATGATGAATGATGAGGATGATGAGGATGATGAATGATGAGGATGATTAGGAGGATGATGAGGAGGATGATTAGGAGGATGATGAATGATGAGGATGATGAATGATGATGAGGATGATGATGAATGATGAGGATGATGAATGATGATGATGATGATGATGAGGATGAATGATGAGGATGAATGATGAGGATGATGATGATGAGGATGTTGATGAGAATGATGATGATGATGATGAGGATGATGATGAGGATGAATGATGATGAATGATGATGATGAGGATGATGATGATGATGAGGATGATGATGATGAATGATGATGATGATGATGATGATGATGTTCTGTGTGCAGCAACGCCGCTGGGCGTCATCACCGTCCCCGGAGACAGCGACCTGGAGACCTGCCGGCTGCTCATCGAGCGTCTCCATGACAACCTGGACCAGGTACAGCAGAGAGAGGGTTCAATCAATAACACATTAGTCTATTTATTGATTGTGTACTATACCACTGAAGTAACTATAAACTACAACATTTATATTCATCACTAATAATATACAATAACATTATTAACTTTAATAGGAGATTGTTGCTATTGATCAGTAACACGAGTCCAATAATTGATCAGAAAGTCTCTGTTTACTGTCAGGACGCTGACGGGATGAAAGAGTCTCTGACATCACAGAAGCTCTCCATGAAGTGGTGTTTCCTCGACTGTAAGTCTGCACACACACACACACACACACACACACACACACTCACACTCACACACACACACTCACACACACACACACACACAAACTCACTGCTGCTGTCGGTGTTTCAGGTACGACTGCAGACCGTTTCTACCGGATCGACCGGGCTCAGGTACGACCGGCACGTTTCCAGACTTTAACTCTTTACACTGAGAATAAACTGATGTAATAATAAATGTTTTCTTCTTGTCGTTGTGTATCATGACGCGTTTCGTCTCCAGGAGCACCTGAACTACGTGACGGAGATCTCTCAGGAGGAGCTCTACATCCTGGACCCGGAGCTGGTTGTCAAGGAGACGGTGGGCACCTCGCCCGGCATGCCGGACCTGGTGGACTCTGAGGAGCACCAGGACCAGCAGAGACAGTTCTCCTTCCCCTCCTCCCCCACCTCCTCATCCACCACGCCCAGGTGAGCTCAGACCGCTTCTTCTGACGGAGATGAAACCGTCTGCATGTCAGTTAACGCTGAATCAGGAATCAATCCTGAAACTGAGGACGGAGAACAAACGACCATCTGACTGTCTCTGTTTCAGAGTCAGAGACTTCCAGAGGAAGAGGATCTCCAGCGACAGTTCAGTGGCTGAAGCTTTGTCTCAGAGCTCCTCAAAGACGGCTCTCTGCAGGTAGATCACACTCTAGAAGTAGAGGACAGTCTGGAGGTAGAGGACAGTCTGGAGGTAGAGGACAGTCTAGAAGTAGAGGACGGTCTAGAATTAGAGGACAGTCTAGAGGTTGAGGACAGTCTAGAAGTAGAGGACGGTCTAGAAGTAGAGGACAGTCTAGAAGTAGAGGACAGTCTAGAGGTTGAGGACGGTCTAGAAGTAGAGGACAGTCTAGAAGTAGAGGACAGTCTAGAGGTTGAGGACGGTCTAGAAGTAGAGGACGGTCTAGAAGTAGAGGACAGTCTAGAAGTAGAGGACAGTCTAGAGGTTGAGGACGGTCTAGAAGTAGAGGACGGTCTAGAAGTAGAGGACAGTCTAGAAGTAGAGGACAGTCTAGAGGTTGAGGACGGTCTAGAAGTAGAGGACGGTCTAGAAGTAGAGGACAGTCTAGAAGTAGAGGACAGTCTAGAGGTAGAGGACAGTCTGGAGGTAGAGGACAGTCTGGAGGTAGAGGACGGTCTAGAGGTTGAGGACAGTCTGGAGGTAGAGGACAGTCTAGAAGTAGAGGACAGTCTGGAGGTTGAGGACAGTCTAGAGGTAGAGGACAGTCTAGAAGTAGAGGACAGTCTAGAGGTAGAGGACAGTCTGTCATTGGTTATCTGAAGGTTTCATCTGTGTCAGCTGAGCTTCTCTGAAAGATGCTTCATGTAAAACTGCTGCGTTTGTCATGTGCTGAAGCTGCTACTGAACCTGTCACCCTTCACCCTTCACCTGTCACCCTTCACCTGTCACCCTTCACCTGTCACCTGTCACCCTTCACCTGTCACCCTCCACCTGTCACCCTTCACCTGTCACCCGTCACCTGTCACCCTTCACCCTTCACCTGTCACCCTTCACCTGTCACCCTTCACCTGTCACCCTTCACCCTTCACCTGTCACCCCTCACCTGTCACCCTTCACCTGTCACCCTTCACCCGTCACCTGTCACCTGTCACCCTTCACCCGTCACCTGTCACCCTTCACCTGTCACCTGTCACCCTTCACCTGTCACCCTTCACCTGTCACCCTCCACCTGTCACCCTTCACCTGTCACCCTTCACCTGTCACCCTTCACCTGTCACCTGTCACCCTTCACCTGTCACCCTTCACCTGTCACCTGTCACCCTTCACCTGTCACCCTTCACCTGTCACCTGTCACCCTTCACCTGTCACCCTTCACCTGTCACCCTCCACCTGTCACCTGTCACCCTTCACCTGTCACCCTTCACCTGTCACCCTTCACCTGTCACCTGTCACCCTTCACCTGTCACCCTTCACCTGTCACCCTCCACCTGTCACCTGTCACCCTTCACCTGTCACCCTTCACCTGTCACCTGTCACCCTTCACCCTTCACCTGTCACCTGTCACCCTTCACCTGTCACCCTTCACCTGTCACTTGTCACCCTTCACCTGTCACCCTTCACCTGTCACCTGTCACCTGTCACCCTCCACCTGTCACCCTCCACCTGTCACCCTTCACCTGTCACCTGTCACCTGTCACCCTTCACCTGTCACCCTTCACCTGTCACCTGTCACCCTTCACCTGTCACCCGTCACCTGTCACCTGTCACCCGTCACCTGTCACCCTTCACCTGTCACCCTTTACCTGTCACCCTTCACCTGTCACCCTTCAGCTGTCACCTGTCACCCTTCACTTGTCACCTGTCACCCTTCACCTGTCACCCTTCACCTGTCACCCTTCACCTGTCACCTGTCATCCTTCACCTGTCACCCTTCACCTGTCACCTGTCACCTGTCACCTGTCACCTGTCACCTGTCACCCTTCACCTGTCACCCTTCACCTGTCACCTGTCACCTGTCACCTGTCACCCTTCACCTGTCACCCTTCACCTGTCACCCTTCACCTGTCACCTGTCACCCTTCACCTGTCACCTGTCACCTGTCACCCTTCACCTGTCACCTGTCACCTGTCACCCTTCACCTGTCACCTGTCACCCTTCACCTGTCACCCTTCACCTGTCACCTGTCACCCTTCACCTGTCACCTGTCACCTGTCACCCTTCACCTGTCACCCTTCACCTGTTCTGGCTGTTTCTTCATGTGAACTGAAGAAGAGGAGCAAAGATGGTGAATGTTCTTCGCTCCAACTCGTCTCTGGCTGATTTCAGACCCGTCATTAGGTACATCTCCATCCTGTCTGTGTGTTGCTCCGTCTCTGCTGTTGTTTGTTTGTTTGTTGTTGTTTGTTGTTGTTGTTGTTGCACTGGACTGTCCTTCAGGTTGGTCTCTAAGCTTCTCTCTCTGCTTGTGTCTCCTCAGTCCCTCCAGTGCTACCTCACACCACACTGAACAAGGTAAACTCTTCCTCCAGATGTTCTTTATTTTCACTCGGATCTCCACGTTTCTCTTTTCACAAATCCATCAAATCATTTAGAAAATGTGTCACTGATCCTGAAACGAGGCCGTTTCAGCTTTAACTGATTAGTTCCTGTCATCAGTAAAATAACTGAACCAAGAAAACGATCTAAACTTTTTATTTCTGGTTGATTTATTCAGAATTCTTTAAATAAGTCAGTTTGTTGTATTTACAGAGTTCTAGTTGTCTGTTTCATGTCTTTGCTTTATCTGTGTTCTTCTTCTGGTTTTTAGAAGCTGAGTTGATCAACTGTGTGAAGACTGAAGATCTGAACACAGTGAGTCTGACCGATCGATTCTGACCATCTCACCTCCTGATCTTGGTTGGTTTTGTGTGAAATTCATCTTTAAAACTCTAAAAGTCAAATCTTAGTGATCCTCGCTGTCTATCACAACAACAGAGCAGCAGCCAGTGATGCAGAAACTCCTCTGGAGATTTTTCCCTGAGTTTCGCCTCTCAGGCTACAAACAATCCGACAATCTGAGAGGAAACTGCACCTCTGTGTTATTTACAGTAAAAATAATTTAGTCATGTTTTAGTTACACTTAATATTTTCCTTAAAGACTAAATGAGCATCAAATCAACTCAGTAAAGCACAAACATTGTTTTAAGTAGTTTGGTTATTAAACTACTGAAGCACGTCGACGTTAACACGTAATCAGCAGAAAAACCAACAAAGCGACGCTCACAGATTCAAACTGATTTATTTATTTATTCCAGTGTTTCGGAAGTTTTAGAGCATTGTTCTGTGATAAATGAACTCTTCCCTGATGTGCAGTTGAAGGAGCTGCAGCAGCAGGGGGCGGACCTGCTGCTGCAGGACGCTGCAGGCTGCACGCTGCTGCATCACGCCGTGGAGGCCGGCAGCAAAGACATCATCAAGTACCTCATCGATAACGGTGAGTCACCGCTCTCCTCTTTTATTACACATCATTTAGTTTCAGCCACACGAGGCTGCTGCTGTTCTGTATGTCTCAACACTTTCTGCCTTATAAACATGTTCAGGAGATCATGTGTTCTGCTCCGACTCGCCACCGGATGGCGCCAGAGTTGTGCCTGTTGGTTTTACTTCCACGTGGAGCCTTTGAGGGGATCTCAGACTGGAAGGCTGAATCTGAGATGAAATAACTTTGATAGAAAGCAGAGCGCTGGATCAGACAGGAGTTCACTGTCTGCAGGGGTCACATGATAACAGACTGCAGCTGATTCACCACTAAATGTCAGAGAATAAAAGGTTAAAGCTGGAAGGATCACTGACTCCAGTCTGATGGTTTACTGAGTGCAGGTTTGTGTTGGTCGTCAGATTAACTTCCTGTTTCAGTGGTGAACAGCTCAGGACGAGCAGAAGCAGCCAAACCTGATGCAAACATGCTGTGAATGCAGCAGAGCAGTGAGAGCAGGGCGGCTCCTGCATTCAGCACGTCAGCAGTGATTGATCGGTTTGAACTCTGACAGACACACAGTCAGTCACTCTGAGATGCCACTCCTGTTTTCACAGCCTCATTTCTGAGTCTGACATTAAAACATATGAAAATAAGGAGATAATAAGACAGTAAGTGTGTTACAGTCGCTGCTGGAACAGAATGAAGTGCATATTTTACCGTTTGGAGCTTCTTGTACTTGATGCTACTTTCTACTCTGCTTCATTTATCTGACAGCAGGTCAGAAACATCAGAGTGTTTTAAATCAGTTCTTTGCTTTAGAAGCAGCCGTTCCCTCGCTGCCGTCATGTGACTGATGTTTACTTCACAAAAAACAAACTTTACAGAAAAATTTGTTTTTTCTATTTTCTGTTTTTCTTTCAGTAGTTGAACTACATGAAAATCTAAACAAACAATAAACCAGTGAAACCAGTAAAACGCTGCTGACCAGCGTTTTACTGGTTCATTTCTAACAGCTGATGTTTCCTGTAGTTCACATGTTTCTGTAGTTTAATGAAATGTTTCTGTTTCAGTTCCCGCATCTCACCTGGACGTCACAGAGAAAGAGACGTGAGTCAAACACTTTAAACTACAGAGCTGTTAAACTACCAGTCATCTACCTGTTAAACTACAGTCATCTACCTGTTAAACTACCAGTCATCTACCTGTTAAACTACCAGTCATTTACCTGGTAAACTACAGTCATCTAGCTGTTAAACTACAGGTAATTCACCTGTTAAACTACCAGTCACCTACCTGTTAAACTACAGGTAATTCACCTGTTAAACTACAGGTAATTTACCTGTTAAACTACCAGGCATCCAACTGTTAAACTACAGTCACTTACCTGTTAAACTACAGTCATCTACCTGTTAAACTACCAGTCATCTACCTGTTAAACTACAGTCATCTACCTGTTAAACTACCAGCCATCTACCTGTTAAACTACAGTCATCTACCTGTTAAACTACAGTCATTTACCTGTTAAACTACAGGTGATTTACCTGTTAAACTACAGGTGATTTACCTGTTAAACTACAGTCATCTACCTGTTAAACTACAGTCATCTACCTGTTAAACTACAGGTAATTTACCTGTTAAACTACAGGTGATTTACCTGTTAAACTACGGTCATCTACCTGTTAAACTACCAGTCATTTACCTGTTAAACTACGGGTCATCTACCTGTTAAACTACAGTCATTTACCTGTTAAACTACAGTCATTTACCTGTTAAACTACAGGTGATTTACCTGTTAAACTATAGGTGATTTACCTGTTAAACTACAGTCATCTACCTGTTAAACTACAGTCATCTACCTGTTAAACTACAGGTGATTTACCTGTTAAACTACAGTCATTTACCTGTTAAACTACCAGTCATCTACCTGTTAAACTACCAGTCATTTACCTGTTAAACTACAGTCATTTACCTGTTAAACTACCAGTCATCTACCTGTTAAACTACAGGTAATTCACCTGTTAAACTACAGGTGATTTACCTGTTAAACTACAGTCATTTACCTGTTAAACTATAGGTGATTTACCTGTTAAACTACAGTCATTTACCTGTTAAACTACAGGTGATTTACCTGTTAAACTACAGTCATTTACCTGTTAAACTACCAGTCATTTACCTGGTAAACTACAGTCATCTAGCTGTTAAACTACAGGTAATTCACCTGTTAAACTACCAGTCACCTACCTGTTAAACTACAGGTAATTCACCTGTTAAACTACAGGTAATTTACCTGTTAAACTACCAGGCATCCAACTGTTAAACTACAGTCACTTACCTGTTAAACTACAGTCATCTACCTGTTAAACTACCAGTCATCTACCTGTTAAACTACAGCCATCTACCTGTTAAACTACAGTCATCTACCTGTTAAACTACAGTCATCTACCTGTTAAACTACAGTCATTTACCTGTTAAACTACAGGTGATTTACCTGTTAAACTACAGGTGATTTACCTGTTAAACTACAGTCATCTACCTGTTAAACTACAGTCATCTACCTGTTAAACTACAGGTAATTTACCTGTTAAACTACAGGTGATTTACCTGTTAAACTACGGTAATCTACCTGTTAAACTACCAGTCATTTACCTGTTAAACTACGGGTCATCTACCTGTTAAACTACAGTCATTTACCTGTTAAACTACAGTCATTTACCTGTTAAACTACAGGTGATTTACCTGTTAAACTACAGTCATTTACCTGTTAAACTATAGGTGATTTACCTGTTAAACTACAGTCATTTACCTGTTAAACTACAGGTGATTTACCTGTTAAACTACAGTCATTTACCTGTTAAACTACCAGTCATCTACCTGTTAAACTACCAGTCATTTACCTGTTAAACTACCAGTCATCTACCTGTTAAACTACAGGTAATTCACCTGTTAAACTACAGGTGATTTACCTGTTAAACTACGGGTCATTTACCTGTTAAACTACAGTCATTTACCTGTTAAACTACAGGTGATCTACCTGTTAAACTACGGGTCATTTACCTGTTAAACTACAGTCATTTAACTGTTAAACTACAGTCATCTACCTGTTAAACTACGGGTCATTTACCTGTTAAACTACAGTCATTTACCTGTTAAACTACAGGTGATTTACCTGTTAAACTACAGTCATTTAACTGTTAAACTACAGTCATTTAACTGTTAAACTACAGTCATTTAACTGTTAAACTACAGTCATTTACCTGTTAAACTACAGTCATTTACCTGTTAAACTACCAGTCATCTACCTGTTAAACTACCAGTCATTTACCTGTTAAACTACAGTCATCTACCTGTTAAACTACAGTCATCTACCTGTTAAACTACCAGCCATCTACCTGTTAAACTACAGGCATCTACCTGTTAAACTACCAGTCATCTACCTGTTAAACTACCAGTCATTTACCTGGTAAACTACAGTCATCTAGCTGTTAAACTACAGGTAATTCACCTGTTAAACTACCAGTCACCTACCTGTTAAACTACAGGTAATTCACCTGTTAAACTACAGTCATTTACCTGTTAAACTACCAGTCATCTACCTGTTAAACTACCAGTCATTTACCTGTTAAACTACAGGTGATTTATCTGTTAAACTACCAGTCATCTACCTGTTAAACTACCAGTCATCTACCTGTTAAACTACCAGTCATCTACCTGTTAAACTACAGGTGATTTACCTATTAAACTACCAGTCATCTACCTGTTAAACTACAGGTGATTTACCTGTTAAACTACCAGTCATCTACCTGTTAAACTACCAGTCATTTACCTGTTAAACTACAGGTGATTTATCTGTTAAACTACCAGTCATCTACCTGTTAAACTACCAGTCATCTACCTGTTAAACTACAGGTAATTTACCTGTTAAACTACAGGTGATTTACCTGTTAAACTACAGGTGATTTACCTGTTAAACTACCAGTCATCTACCTGTTAAACTACCAGTCATTTACCTGTTAAACTACAGGTGATTTACCTGTTAAACTACGGGTCATTTACCTGTTAAACTACGGGTCATTTACCTGTTAAACTACGGGTCATTTACCTGTTAAACTACAGGTGATTTACCTGTTAAACTACAGGTGATTTACCTGTTAAACTACGGGTCATTTACCTGTTAAACTACAGGTGATTTACCTGTTAAACTACGGGTCATTTACCTGTTAAACTACGGGTCATTTACCTGTTAAACTACAGGTAATTTACCTGTCAAACTACGGGTAATTTGCTGGTGTGTGTGTGTTTCAGAGGTGAGACGGCGCTCCATAAAGCTGCTTCTTCCTGTCAGAGGAGCGTCTGTCACTACCTGGTGGAGGCCGGAGCATCGCTCATGAAGACGGACCTGCAGGTAAAAACCACAGCTGTTCATCTGCAGGCCTTTATAACCAATACATAATCAATGTATAATCAATACATAATCAATACATAACCAGTACATAATCAATACATAACCAATACATAACCAATACATAATCAATACATAACCAATACATAATCAATACATATAACAGCACAAACACAGGACACATCATACAAATACAAACCTTCACACATCAACCAGAAACTAATAATATAAACTCATTAAATTAAAGACTGTGAGATGAGATCCAGTTTATAGAACCCAACGAGTGATCAATAACCTCCAACATGTGATCAATAACCTCCAACATGTGATCAATAACCTCCAACCTGTGATCAATAACCTCCAACATGAGATCAATAACCTCCAACATATGATCAATAACCTCCAACCTGTGATCAATAACCTCCAGCCTGTGATCAATAACCTCCAGCCTGTGATCAATAACCTCCAACATGTGATCAATCACTCCCAACCTGTGATCAATAACCTCCAACATGTGATCAATAACCTCCAGCCTGTGATCAATAACCTCCAACATGTGATCAATAATCTCCAACATGTGATCAATAACCTCCAACATGTGATCAATAATCTCCAACATGTGATCAATCACTCCCAGCCTGTGATCAATAACCTCCAGCCTGTGATCAATAACCTCCAACATGTGATCAATAACCTCCAGCCTGTGATCAATAACCTCCAGCCTGTGATCAATCACCTCCAGCCTGTGATCAATAACCTCCAGCCTGTGATCAATAACGTGGGAGACTCCCCTCTGCAGCGTCTGAACAGTTTCTAACATGTAAACTTGTATTTTATGGTTTTGAATGTTTTGGATCCAGAAGTTTAAACTCTGGTTTCCGTTTAGACTCAGACGTTATTGATCAGCCAATGATTGATCAGCCAATGATTGATCCAGTGCAGCTGTTAGCTTAGCAGCCGCTAACTCAGCTGTTTACATGTATGTAAAGAACAGTGCGGTCTGCATACGTGTGCCGTGTGCCAGACGCTGCTGAAGGAGAGGAGGAATAACAGAGGATCTAACAGGGAACCCTGTGGAACTCCGTTCTGGATCTGCTGGGTCTGCTGGATCTGCTGGATCTGCTGGGTCTGCTGGGTCTGCTGGATCTGCTGGGTCTGCTGGATCTACTGGATCTGCTGGGTCTGCTGGATCTGCTGGATCTGATGGGTCTGCTGGATCTACTGGATCTGCTGGGTCTGCTGGGTCTGCTGGATCTGCTGGATCTGCTGGGTCTGATGGGTCTGCTGGGTCTGCTGGATCTGATGGGTCTGCTGGGTCTGCTGGATCTGCTGGATCTGCTGGATCTGATGGATCTGCTGGGTCTGCTGGGTCTGATGGATCTGCTGGGTCTGCTGGGTCTGCTGGATCTGCTGGGTCTGATGGATCTGCTGGGTCTGCTGGGTCTGCTGGATCTGCTGGGTCTGATGGATCTGCTGGGTCTGATGGATCTGATGGGTCTGCTGGATCTGATGGATCTGCTGGGTCTGCTGGATCTGCTGGGTCTGATGGATCTGCTGGGTCTGCTGGATCTGCTGGGTCTGCTGGATCTGCTGGGTCTGATGGATCTGCTGGGTCTGATGGATCTGATGGGTCTGCTGGATCTGATGGATCTGCTGGGTCTGCTGGATCTGCTGGGTCTGATGGATCTGCTGGGTCTGATGGATCTGCTGGGTCTGCTGGATCTGCTGGGTCTGATGGGTCTGCTGGATCTGATGGGTCTGCTGGGTCTGCTGGGTCTGCTGGATCTGATGGGTCTGCTGGATCTGCTGGGTCTGCTGGATCTGCTGGGTCTGATGGATCTGCTGGGTCTGCTGGATCTGCTGGGTCTGCTGGATCTGCTGGGTCTGATGGATCTGCTGGGTCTGCTGGGTCTGCTGGGTCTGATGGGTCTGCTGGATCTGCTGGGTCTGCTGGATCTGCTGGGTCTGCTGGGTCTGCTGGATCTGCTGGGTCTGATGGATCTGGTAGAAGCAGAACTGCTCCTGTTAATAAATGTTATCAGTTGTTTGACTGAACTTTGAGACTTCTGGTAGTTTATTTATTGCTCCGTAGTTTCTGACGTTTCCATCATCAGGAAAGCAGCTGCGTTTAAACACAAGTTCACATCTGAGTGAGATTTAACAAACAACAACAACAAAGTGGAAAACAAGCAGCTGATGATTTTATTTACTGTCAGCAGCTGAAAGCTGAAGCATCAACAGGAAGAACATCATGTAACTCGTTTACAGACTGGAGATGTTTGTTTATGAAACAGAAGCAACAGTGAGACGATGTTCAGTGAAGCTGCACGATGACACTTTAACCAGAAGCTCCAGCATGAAAGCATAAAGCTGATTGACCGGCTTTCATATCAATAACTAGCAGAGTTAAAGATGCTGCTGCTGTTTTTCTTCAGCAGATGTTTGTGTGAAACTGACTGACGTGTTTTAACAGCAGAGGAATCAGATACAAACTCACACTGCTGCTTCTAATTTATGACTTTTGATCATATTGAACATGTGATGCAGTTTCTGTTCCGTCAGCAGTGCCACACTTCTGAGTTTGAACATTTAATAAACATTTAATAAACATTTAATAAACATTTAGTAAACATGAGCTTGTTCCTAAATCCGTCCGTCAAACGTCTGAACCAATCAGAGCGATGGCGATGAAGGAGCTTCTGAACAGGAAGTCGGACAGTCTGGTTTGCTGAGATCATGTTTGAGCAGCTTTAACAAACTCAACGTGTTCAGACAGAAACACGTTTTCTGTTTTCTGTGCAGGACTTTAAAGGATTCCTTCAGTCTGTTTCTGCAGCCGCTCCCGACACAAACACTTATGGTTTGATGTTTTCTGTCAGCGAGTGTTTCGGGCGCCGTATGGGCCGGCTGTGCGTGGCCTTCTCAGGCAGCGGCGGCCACCAGCCCGAGGCGCCCTGCTGCACCTTTCAAAGGATCTCCAGCAGTATTTGACCCACTTGTATAAAGTGATTAATGTTGTGTGTCATTGAGAAACGAAGCGCCGCAGGATCCCCCGGCCTCGCTCCGACACACACAAAGGCCGCGGCTCCCCGTTGCCATGGTGAAGCCAGTGCTAACAGGAAGCAGCCCATAATCTGAGTTTCTCTCTCTCTCCTCCTCTCAGCAAATGAAAAGAGTTCATGTGTTTCTTTAGTGTGTCCGCTGTTGGTATGAAGCCGAGACTCAGCGCCTGATTAGAGACGAGCTGAGAGGCTCCACTTTATTATTCTCCTTCACTTCCCTCCTTCACAGCCTTCATCCACCCAGACCAGCATCTACACGTCAGTCTGTCCATGAAGCAGCGCTACAGCCTCACACACACACACACACACACACACACACACACACACACACACACACACACACATCGTTATAATGTGACAAACCTTACACCTGCTGAACGTCAGCTGTTAGCATCCTGTTAGCATTTAGCTCAGAGCAGTGACTCTGATCCAGGATGAATATAAAAGTTTTCATCAGTTTTATTAGGATGCAAACATACAAACATACAAACATGGAGGAATAAAGAATAACAGCAGAGCAAAGCTGAGGTAAAAATACAGAAATAAAACAATGTTATCAAATGTTTAAATCAAGAAGCCAAATCAGCAACAAACTTACTGGACTGTGTCTATATAATCTGTGAATTTCAACAGTTTAACATGTAATAATTACAAGTATGTTGAAGGACGAGTTCCCAGTGTTCCCAGTGCTCCCAGTTAAACCAGCAGTCAGGTTACCATGGTAACAGTGAAAGAGGTTTTCCTGGCTGTAATCATTCCTCCTGTTCATACTGGATATTAAAAGATCTCCTTCATCCACAGTGTGTCCAGATAGACATTTAAAGTGTGTGTGAAGCTTCTGTTCAGCTTCAGCAGTCTGAGTTTAGTCATATCAAGTGGATATCTGACACATTTACAGTCTTTTTAGCATCAAATTCTCCTCTTTGTGTTTCCCTGTTGAGCTGCAGGTGGAAGTATAGAAACAAAAAGAGGGACTTTGACACTAAAAAGACTGTAACGTTGAAAGATATCTACTGGATTTGACTCATTTGGACGCTGAAGATTCATATCAGCTTCACATCAACTTTAAATCCATGTTTGTAGAGAAGGAGGACTGTGGGTTTAGTCCTCCATCACTTCCACTGTAAGGTTACAGCATTACAGCTGCTTCACTGACTGATGGTCCTTTAACTGCTCAGGTTGAGGCTGGTATCGTCCTCACTGCTCTCATGTTGACCCGTGTTTATCTTCAGGGTGAGACTCCTAAACAACGCGCTGAGAAGGCCGACGACCAGGAGCTGGCCGACTACCTGGAGAACCGCCAACATTACCAGATGATCCAGAGAGAAGACCAGGAGACGGCGGTCTGACGGCGCCGCACTCCTCCCCATCCTGTCTCACACACACACACACACTCACACACACTCACACACACACACACACACACACACACTCACACTCACACACACTCACTCACACACACACACACTCACACACACACACACTGTGCAAAGGTTTTAGGCATTAAAGTGAGGTCAGGATGTTGATGATTCTCTTTAACTATTCGTTTTATTCACATTTGATATTTAACAGCAGATTTTTAGGACATTTAATCAAATTCTAAGAAAAACCAGAAAGTATTTAATTAGTTTGCTGTCGTTATTTTTGGCTTCATACGTTGTTGTTAATGTGCAGAAGTTCTTGTCAGCTGCTCTCACTCTTCATTCTCAGGACGTTTCAGGCTCATTTTAGAGTTTTTAAGCAACAACATGTAAAATATATTTACTGAAAGTATTCTGTCACTTCAAGTTTAGTTAGTTTAGTCTAATTTATGAAGAGTTTTTGCAGATCAATAACCACGTATGATCCTGAATAATCAATCAGCTCCAAACTAACTCAACACTTTTTCCATTTTTTCTTATAATTTGTACCAAATTTCTGTCAAATTAACTGTTAAATTCCTGCAAATGACTCAGAATATTTCCTGGAAATGAGTGAAAAATGATCCGAGCTACGAAATGAAGCGTTCCCAATAATGCCATCAATAGTTGTTATTGATCAGTTGACAGCAGGTCTGATCAGTTTCACACTTCTTCTTCTTCTGTGGGTTTCGGCGTGTCGGCTGCTTCTGCGCCTGCATGTTGATCCAGACGGACTCGGCGACGCCTGAAGACGATCAGACGCTGCTGCTGCTGCTGCGTCAGACTCCTAAAGTGACTAAAACTCTTTGCACAGTTGTGTTTGTCTGGTGTTTCTGTGTTTCTGTGTTTCTGTGTGGTGGCAGAGAAGCAGCAGCACGTCTCTGCTGCTTCAGTCCAAACTGATCAGAAGGAAACTGGACACTAAAGTGAATTCAAACTTCAGACCACAAAGACTCTCAGATCTCCTCCAAACTGTTCTGTGTTGTAAACATTATTGCTCTGACCTCGCTGTAAAAACACACAAACGTGTTGCAGAATGTGCTGAAACGGCGGCGGCGGCGGCGGCGGCGGCTTTGAGCAAACGGCGAGCACATTCACGAGTCTGCAGCTGAACGCTTCGCCATATCAGAGCAGCTTCTCGCCGGCTTCTAGTGACCTTTTGGATGTATTTGTTAACTCAGAAGTATTTAACTTAGTCAGCCATGAAATGAGCTATTTATGATGTGTGTGTAGAGATAAAACACTTCCTGTTTGTGCTTTCAGTCCGACTTTTAGACAGATGAGGTTTGTCTGTTACATATAAAGCAACATGGCCGCCAGCAGAGCTTCGGTGTGATGTGAATCTGCTGCACGTAGCTGAGACGCCGGTAGACTCGTCAGTGTTGGAATATTAAACAGAAGCTGGAGCCAGATTCTGCCAAAGCAGTCGAGTCTGTATTAATATTAATATTGACATTAATGATGTTATTCTGTATGATAACATGTTAACTCTGGTTTTATCATTTCTCAGTGACCTGCAATAAAGCATGTCAGTAACTGATGGTCTGCTTCAATCATATTTATTCATCATAAATGCAACAGTGGAAGCATCTTAAATAAATATAAATATATATATTTACTTTATATTCACGCTGCAAGAACAGAAAACAGCCGAGAAGGTTTTAATAACAAAAGTCGTGTTTTTATCTTCAGATTATTGTTCAGTTTATTTCACGCTGTGTTTATTTAATGTTTCTGTGATTAGATTTGAAATGATGAGTTTGTGTCTTCAGACGCTGAAAAGACTTCCTGCAACATTAAATATAAATATAATAAATATAATAATCATCTTCAGTATGTTTGTAGACGTTCTGCAAACACGTTTTCAGACTTCATGAAATCATTCAGTAACATTTAGATAAACAGGAAGTGAACATCTGACGTCTGCTGCAGAGAAACGAAGGCTATGACATCACACGATGACATCACACGATGACATCACATGACGCAGGTCGCACGTCGTCCAGACTCATCAAATGTCTTCATAAATACATAAATACCTGATCAGAAGAATGAATTAATCAATAACAGGTGTTTCTTGGTGTTTGATCAGCTGACCTGCAGCTCTCAGGTAAATATTGATCAGCTGACCTGCAGCTCTCAGGTAAATATTGATCAGCTGTTTCCTCTCAGAGACAGAAACCTGAACTGACCACAAACACAATGATGAAAATCTAATAATAGAAACAATAAATAGAATTTAATTTCAAATGTTTAAAAGATTATTTTATTCTGCAAGAAAAGATTCAAGTTAAAATCTAAAATAGTCAGTCAGAGCTGCAGCTGATCAGACTATTGATCAGGATCAATAACACGTCACTGAAGCAGCAGCAGGAACATCAGAGTCTCACAGTTCAGTTTTTATATATTTATATATGATCAATATATCAGATTGATGCTCGTTACTCAAAGATTTCACACAAATAACATGAATCAATCAATTAATCAATAAATGAATGATATGCTGACTAACAGTCATATTGACAGTCAGTGATAATTATTGATCACGGAGAGACCCTGATGATGTTGCATGATGGGAAATGTAGGATCCATGTTGTAAACATGAGTCATAAAGCTGAGTGAATATTAACTCAGATCCAGACGTCCAACGACTAAAATCCTTCTTGCGGCTAAAAAATCAGTGTTTCTCCACCATGTTGGGCGAGCAGCGGACTTCCTGGAGGGGCTGTTAGCCGAGCTGCTGCTAACGTTTGCCCAGTTTATTTCTCTGATAACTTAAGATCCAGACATCCAATGACTAAAATCATAAGTTATAAACCAGCTAAATTTATCATGAAAATGTGGCTTCAAACTGAATAAAAGTCCATTTCTAACAGTTTGTGTGGAACAAGCACAACAAAGCCCATGTATTATCTTGTATGTGTGGAAGTTACTCTTTGCTAGACGCCATTGTAGCGGACAAACACGGCGCCGACGCATGCATCTTGTGCACTATACTCTTTGGAATAATTAAGAATAATTACAGATTAGAGATTTAAAATAATAGCTCAACATGTTGTGAAATCTTCTCGTTGTTCAGACTGATTCTTCACTCACAGACAGCAGTTAGCTTAGCTTAGCATAAAGACTGGAAACAGAGGGAAACAGCTAGCCTGCACTGATTAACATGTTACATCTCATTTATTTTATCTGGACAGAAAAAGCTTTAAAGTGAATTCTCTGCTGCCGACTGAAAACTATTAATCAGATCCAGCTCTCTCAGATGGGAGGGGTTGGACTTCAGAGCTGAGGCCAGAGAAGCACAGCTGATCTCTGACAAACTGCAGTTAATCAATCTGAATAAAGAATAAATGATGCGGATAAAAACCTTTTATATATGTTTGTGTTCAGGTTTAAAATGTGAAGTTCGATCATCAATGAACTTTTCTCTAAAATGAGCAGAGGGACTTTGTCGTGTTGTTGAGGCTCTTTGGTAGAGGAGGTATGACGCCATTGACAGGCCACCAAATGAAACGTTACTTTGATTAAAATGACAGATTTCTCTGGGTTTGAACATTAATGTAAGAACACAACTCAACAACATATAGAACATGTTTAGAACATGTTTAGAACATGTTTAGAACATGTAAAACAGGTCTAGTTGTTTTTACACATTTTAATAAGGAATCATTACAGATTATAGATTTAAAGTTCATCTTCAGTAAACTTTCTGTAGCTGATTCACCTGACCTCTGACCTACAGGCAACACTTACAGCTGCAGTCACTGTTTCAGTAAGTATGAGCTGTACACACACACACACACTCACACACACACACACACACACACTCACACTCCTCCTTCTAGGAGACAGAAACATGTAAAAACTTTATGTTAATGAGCTGAGCTTGTTTTGTTCTTCAGGATTAAAGCTTGTGATGTCACTGTGCGGCAGTGTGTGTGTGTGTGTGTGTGTGTGTGTGTGTGTGTGTGTGTGTGTGTGTGTGTGTGTGTGTGTGTGTGTGTGTTAGGGGGGTGAGGGGGGGGAGCAGCTGTGATCATGCAGCAGCGTCAGAAGGCGACGACTCCTCAGCTCGACCGGCTGCTCCGCTGAACCGCCAAGTAAGTTTGTGTTTTTATGACAGAAAGTCTTCAGAAATCTGTTTTTATTTTCTCTGTTGAAGGTTTGTTAGAAGTGAAACACTCTGATTCATCATTAGATTTCTAAATAATCGATTAGTAGTTTGTGTGATTAGATGTTTGAGCTTCTTTAATGTAGATGATTGTCTCTGACGTTTGGACTGAAAACATGTTGAGCAGACTGATCAGTGAGCTGCAGCTCCTCATCACTGATTGAAATCTTGATTTTTAATGTGAAGATGCTTCTGATCAGAGTTTATTTCTGCATGTTTCAGTGTTTTAGTCCGAAGTGTGATTTGCTGTGTCTGCAGATGCTTCATCGTGTTGCTGTGGTTTGTTAGAGCAGCAGGAAATCTGCTTTAAGAAGTGTTTACTTCAGTTTAATCAATAAATCCCAGAGGAGGGGGGGTCTCTGTGCGGCGTGTTACAGTGTTGTGCAGTTGTCAGTGGTTTGGCAGGTTCAGTAAACCTGAACACTTTCATGCCGATCGACTGGTTTTAAACTTTGTTTCATGTTTGCTCCGGAAGAGCGAGTGAACCCTCGGATTCAGGAGGAAGTTCCTCTGAATGTTGTCGAACCAAAGGGAGCATCCCATTCCTTTTCTTCACGCTAAGATTCCTTTGTTTTCTTATGCAAATAGGTTTCTATTCAGGGCAGGAGGGGGCGGGGGGGTCGAGGGGGGGTCGAGGGGGGGCGGGCACGGCTCCCAAGACGTGGGATGGAATCTGTGTTGGGCTTTATAGAAATGAAACCAGGCTAGAGGAGGCTTTGTTTTGGCCCAATGAATCAGTATTCTTTTGAGGGGAAATCTAAAGGGGCTCTTTCAGACGCTGCTTGGCCTCCTCGCCCCCCCTCCCTGCCACCCCCCCCCTCCTCTTCATTGATGGAGGACAGACTGGAGGCCTGCTGAGAGCCGGTTCTGCCTCATAAAAGGCCGCAGGAGGAGCGAGAAGAGCCGGATTTGCTCTGCCAGCTGACATGTGAAAGAGGAGCGTCGCTTTAATGGAGGCTGAAAGACGAGTCTGTCATTTCTCAGCACAATAACAACAGAGCAGAGAGGGGCTTTCTGGGTAATTGACTCTGTTTTTACAAAGCGGAGCTGTGAGCTTACGGTGCCGTCGCTGTGTGACGCATCAAACACTGAAGCAGTCGTGAAATAAATCACAAACATGTGCAAACAAACAAACATACAAACGTGTGGAGGAGATCCGTCTGTGAATACATTAGCCTACATTTATAATCCCGGAGCCACAATACTCAGATTACTGAGCTTAACCTGCTCAGATTTGGGGCCCGACATGAAAAGAGGGCAGATTTGATTTGGACTAAATTTGGACCATCTGTCCGAACAGGCCGAGCCGCGTCAGCAGAGCAGCATCAGATTAGACAAAAAACACCAAAATAACAAACTTTCTCTGTAAATTAAAGACAATTCTTGGTTGTTTCTGTCAGGTTCAAAGGTCAAAGTCGCTCTCTGTGTTTCTTCACATCAAGACGTGTTTTTGTTTTTCTATGTGCAGAATGAGAAGTTTGTTCTCCGTGACGCTGCTGCTGCTGCTCGCTCTGACGCTCACCGCCGACGCCAACAAGAGAGCCAAAAACCACAAAGGTGAGACGTTTAAACACCCGGATCCTCTTTCTGAAGTCCTGAGTGTGACTGAGGTCCCTGAAGGCATCAGCTGCTCCTCCTCTGACCAGGATCATTTAAAACACAGAAAAACAACTTAAAACAACTTAAAAACAGCTGAAGGATATCTGGTAGGATTTATAATTTTGTGTCTTCTGTGTTTGTTTTGAAGGAAAGTTTAAATTCCTCCAGTTAAAAACTGTTTGATGGATCATTTACAGGTTTATTAGAGTTTTTAGTTTCAATATATGAAAGAATATATTAAAGTTTGATTAGTTAAAGTGAAGCGTTTTGATGATGTCATCAGTCCTGCAGGTATTTAAACCAACCAGATGGTGGCGCTGGAGGAAAAGTTACTACAGTTTATCATCATGAAGGAGATTATTATTATTATTATTATTATTATTATTATTATTACTATTATTATTATTATTATTATTATTATTATTATTATTATTATTATTATTATTATATTTCATCCTGACGGGAACATGAAGGGTCAAACAGCTGCTCAGATATATAAAGTGTTCAAAGATTAAATATATAAATACAGCGTTTAAAATCTGACTTCAGTAAAAATACAAAAGATCAGAAATGCACTAAAAGTATGAAAACTTTAAATTATTATTATTATTATTATTATTATTATTATTATTATTATTATTATTATTATTATTATTATTATTATTATTATTATTATTATGGCTGCTGTCAGAGTTAAATGAAGTAAATATATAAAAGTTGAAGTGAGTCTGAGTTTAATAGAAACAGATGATCTTTGAATAAAAAGCAGTGAATTAAACATGAATCTGTTTTATGGACTCGTCATATTTCCCAGAATGCAGCAGGAGCGTCTCAGAGTCACAGAGCCGGTTTTTCCACAGCTTTCAGTCACAGCTCCTGTTCTTCACTGTGAAGCTGTTCCACTGTTTGTTCTTAGAAAACTGGAGCTGATGTAGAAACAGAATCCTGAACTGACCCTGACTGACAGATAACTGACTGCTGGGAAACTGTTAACTCACTATAATAATAATAATAATAATAATAATAATAATAATAATAATAATAATAATAATAATAATACACATTTGAGGAACAGCTGTTAAACTGTTGTTAAAGTTTCAGACATCAGACTTTTATTTTGACAGACTGACTTCACCACAGAATTTATTGTTTTCACACTTCAAGCAGACAAATATTTACTTTTCAACAATAACTAAACAATAAAAACACATTAAATTCTTCAGATTACTGTCAACATATTCACACATGTAAACACTTCAGTTATTAACTTAATGTGCAGTGTAATATAAACAACAAAGGAGCAGATAAATACACACAGTAAACAAACTGTTGGACCAAAACAAACAAACAAATAAACAACCAAACAAATAAAGTGTCTCACAGGCTCCTGAATAAATTTGAATAAATGTTATTTCATTAAAAGCTTCATATAATTTTATAACAAGTTTAAATCCAGAACTCACCGTGTCATAAAACATTTAATCAAACATTTACTTTATTGATCAGCACCCTGTCTGATAAACAGGAAGAGGATTTTCAAAACAAAAGGGGAATATTGAGAAGGCTGTTGACTGATATTTGATCGTCAGACTGGTGAAGCTTCAGAAAAGCATCTCTGCAGTCAGACTTCTTCTTCTGTGCCTTTATTGGCTGTTTGCTGCCACCTGCTGTCCGTCAGAGGAAGCTGCTGTAACACCAGTGCTGACCAGCAGGTGGCAGCAACCAGCCTGCAGCTCACAGCTCTGTTCATGTTTTCATTTCAAGTTCATTAATAATGAGGATAATTATCAAACTGCACAACAGAAACACAGTTAAACAATAAATACTTGATATAAAACATCATTTAATATTCAGAACTCCACGCTGAGCGGACGCTTCCTGATTAAAACAAACCTTTAACACCTGCTGATGACGTTTCCTCCTTCAACCTGCCAGCAGTTGATCATGTGACTCTTTGCTCCACCAGGTGGGAAACATGAGAAGTCCCGGCCGGCGTCCGACTGCTCCGCCGCTGAGACGCAGTACGGAAAATGTGTCCCAGAACAAGGAGACTGTGGAGACGGTCTGAGAGAGGCCACCTGCAAGGACCGCACCGACAAGATCCACTGCAAGATCCCCTGCAACTGGAAGAAGGACATCAGTGAGACTCCACACACACACACACACACACACACACACACACACACACACACACACACACTAACTCACAGTTTATTATACAGACACTCAGCCACATTAAATTATAATAAAAGATTAAAAAGAAGTTATAAAATAAAACATTTCTATAAAAATGTTTCTGATTAAATCTGATTTTTAAACGATCTGTTTGAAGAAGACATAAAAATAAAAAGCTGCAGATGAAACTGAGCTCAGCTTCATTTTATAGAAACTGTTTCTGATCAAATAAACACAAAGAATCAGTTTGAATGCGACTTTCAAACACAGTGAACAACCTGAGCTGCTGTTTGATTCACCTTCATCTTCTAACTGGACGTTCCACTTCAACGTGGAGCTTCTTACATTCCTGAACTTCTTTACTGTGTTATTGATCACTTTTATCTTCCCCAGCTTCTGTGTTTTATCTACTGACGTCACCATGGAAACCTGATCCCGGTGTTGTGTTTCCCTGCAGGTGACTGTAAGTATAAGTTCGGGCCGTGGGGAGCCTGCGACGGCGTCACCAACACCAAGAGCCGGTCAGGAACTCTGAAGAGAGCGCTGTTCAACGCCGACTGCCAGAGCAGCGTGAGCGTGTCCAAACCCTGCTCCCCCAAAGTCAAGAAGACCAGAGGTCAGACCCTCTTTATTATTAATAATAATAAATATAATACAGATTAGTTATTACAGCACATGCATTTTATCACTGAAAAAGTTCATTTTGAGTTTAATTTTAATGTTTGAACAATAATCACATGAAATTTCAAGTATTTGCATTTAATCTTTAATTATGTGTAATTAAAGTTTTGACTACATGAATCATTTAAAGGTATTTAAAGGTGCTGAGTTCTGATTGGATGATTTTAGCTTTATTCAGATTCATACGGTTTAAATGTCAAATATCTGTTTTTTCCATATTAAATGTTCTGATTGGATGAAAGGCACAAAAACATCATCAAACCTTCAAATCTGAACTTTTAACATCTGACAGAGAAACTGAGACGGACTAAAACTAGCCAATAGGAGAGCAGATACATTTGATTGGCAGCAGAATCAACCAATGGAAGGCTAGATAGAGGTAGATATAGACATATATAGATATATAACCCTAACCCATATATATATATATCCTTCAAAAAAAGCTGAAATCTGCCTAAAAATAATAATAAATCATTCAGAATCTCTTTCATCATTCAAAATTGAACTTCAATCAACTTCTCTGTAAATACAATGCAGAGAGTTTATTTATTAGTATTCTGAGCTTGATGTAGTTAAAGTGTTGCAGTAAAAGTAGTGGTTTGGTCCCTCTGACTGATATATTATTATATATGACATCATTAGATTATTAATACTGAAGCATCAGTGTTAGAGCAGCATGTTACTGTTGTAGCTGCTGGAGGTGGAGCTAGTTTACACTACTTTATATACAGTTAGCTAGTTTAGTCCACTGGTTCCCAACCTAGGGGTCGGGGCCCTCCAGAGGGTCAGCAGATAAATCTGAGGGGTCGTGAGATGATTAATGGGAGAGGAAAGAAGAAAAAAAAACGTTTCTGAAGGTCTTATCAGCCTGCAGCAGCTGCTCCTCTGAATCCTGCAGGTTGTTGTTATTCAGCTGCTGAGATCTACCTTCTACTCACTGTTACTGTTTAAAGAGGAAAGAAGAAGAAACAACGTTCTGATATCTTTGATTTTTGCTGAAATATTGGATCATTTGAACATTTATTGAAATGAAAGCATGTGAGAAGTTTAGAGGGAAAAATCACTATTTGGTGGAGCTGTTAACAACTCATAGACATGTGAAATGTGACCCCGACTACACACTGCTTTTTGTAAGACGTCAAAAGACAAAAAGGTTGGAAACCACTGGTTTCATCTTTAACAATGTGTTGTATTTTAAAAGCTTGTTATATTATCCATTGTGTCAAATCTTCATGTGAAAAGTAACTAAAGCTGTCAAATAAATGTAGTGGAGTAGAAAGTACAATATTTCCCTCTGAAATGTAGAAAGTAGCATCACATGGAAATAAAACAGTAAAGTACAAGAACCTCTGAACTGGACTTTAATACTTCAGTAAATATATTCAGTAACTTTCCATCAGTGGAAAGTGAAACATCTGTAAACAGATCTCATCGATGTTGACAGCAGAGAAAAACACAAACATCTTTATTTACCTGCTCAGTTCAACAGAAACTCTTCAGTTTAACTCTGGAACGCATCATAAATAATATTTTTATCTTTCCTGCAGTTTATTTCTGAACAACAAACGTGTGTCACTACAGTTTATTAGTGAAACAAAAATCACACAAAGCAGTTTGATTCTGATGAAAGTTGGTCTCTGATTGGTTTGTGATGAGTGATGTCAGCGTGTTGATGGTCTTCCAGGAGAGAAGAAGTCAAACTGAAGGACGGAGACGAGACGCAGAAGACGGCAGGTTTCTCTCCTCTTCCTCCGGCTGAACAATCGTCTTCCTCCTTTATCAAACACAAACAGACTCCAAAACACTCCGACCACCTTTTCACTTTGATTCTTGTTTTTCCAGTTTGATGTTGTTGTGTTGGTAAAGTGTGGAAAGCTTTCCTTCTAGTAATGCAGAATAATTCTGTCCTCATAGCTGATAGTTTAACAGTCTTAGTTCAAAGCTTTTTACAGTAGCTCAACTTTAAATTAACATCCAAGAAATGTTCTGATCCGTCTGAAAACACTCCTCTGCGCTCCAGACGGCGCTCCAGACGGCGCTCCAGACGGCGCTCCAGACGGCGCTCTCTGGACCGCCAGCAGTTTGTTTTTAGACACATTTGAAATATGTAAAAATTGGGGAAGCTTTGATGGATCTGTAACGGCTCGCTCCTCTATAAAATCTATTTTTTGAAGTATGAATTATTGACGCTGCAAGATGAGACTTGTATAAAAGAACAAATTAAATACTGTACATTGTTTTGGTGAAGTTTGTCTGTTCATTGGTCGTCTGAAGAATAACAATAAGCATGTGTACACTCACCACACCTCTACTCAGTTATTTAATCCTGTTCTGGTGCAGCTGGATGTGAACGTATGTAGAAATGCTGCCTGTCAGGCAAAGCTCAGGGTTAAAGCTGCCCGAGGCCTCT
This sequence comes from Euthynnus affinis, assembly GCA_029490765.1. Taxonomy (NCBI): domain Eukaryota; kingdom Metazoa; phylum Chordata; class Actinopteri; order Scombriformes; family Scombridae; genus Euthynnus; species Euthynnus affinis. Next base: position 5,676,102 of record CM055844.1, on the reverse strand, counting down.
AAAGACTGTAGATGATCTCCAGCATGTGAAAGTCCAAGCAGCACGTTAGCTTTTAGCAACTTTTAGCTACTCTCTGAAAAGGTCCACGCTGGCGCCACCTGGAGGTGGAACTGAGAATGACGTTAGCTTTAATCTGAAAGTCCAGGCTGACAGGAAGTTCATCTCAAACTCCACAGAGTCGTGCTGTTAGCGGGAAAACAGATAAATGACGTTCCTGATCACAAGTTTGTTGGTGTAAGAAAATATCTTTGATTACAAAAACAAACAAAAAACAAGGTACAAGACATGAAAAGTGACGTCAACTACGACTCCCAGAATGCACTTCATGAACAAACATCCAATCAGAGATGAGTTTACAAAAACATTCAGCTGTTCAAATTATTTCACTTTGAGATCAAACTTTGAAGTGTGTGTTTTGTTTCCGAGGCTTCTTCTCGCCAGCTGAGGCTCATGGGTAATGTAGTTTCTGGAGCCATTAGCTTTTTCCAAACGGACGGAAACAAAACTGAAGAAACAGAAAGAAAACATGAAGCTGCAGTCTGATGACGAGATCCAGGAGAGTCCCGAGGACCAGGATCAGAACCAGAACCAGAACCAGGACCAGGACCAGGACCAGAACCAGAACCAGAACCAGAACCAGGACCAGAACCAGAACCAGGACCAGGACCAGGACCAGAACCAGAACCAGAACCAGTACCAGTACCAGGATCAGAACCAGGACCAGGACCAGAACCAGAACCAGAACCAGTACCAGTACCAGTACCAGAACCAGAACCAGAACCAGTACCAGGACCAGGACCAGGACCAGAACCAGAACCAGAACCAGTACCAGGACCAGAACCAGAACCAGTACCAGTACCAGGACCAGGACCAGAACCAGTACCAGTACCAGGACCAGGACCAGGACCAGTACCAGGACCAGGACCAGGACCAGGACCAGGACCAGGACCAGAACCAGAACCAGTACCAGAACCAGTACCAGGACCAGAACCAGGACAAGGACAAGGACAAGGACAAGGACCAGGACCAGTACCAGAACCAGAACCAGTACCAGGACCAGTACCAGGACCAGAACCAGGACAAGGACAAGGACCAGGACCAGAACCAGGACCAGGACCAGGACCAGGACCAGAACCAGAACCAGAACCAGGACCAGAACATGTTCTCAGTCTGTGGAAACAGTCGCTGGCTGTCAGGTGACCAACGTGTCCTTCACCTGCAACGCGGAGCTGAAACTGAGAGCGGTGATGTCATCGCAGCTTCCTGCCGCGGCAGCGCAGCAGGCTGCAGAAGGTCTTCCTGAAGGTGGCGTTGCAGAGGGCGTAGCAGCCGGGGTTGATGGCGCTGTTGACGTAGACCAGCCAGTAGCCGGCGGTCCACAGCACGTCAGGAATGCAGACGTGACAGAAAGCGGCGATGACGGCCATGATGTTGTACGGCGCCCAGGTGAGGATGAAGGCCAGTAAGATGGCCAGGATGGTCTTGGTGACCCTCCTCTCCCTCGCCATCACCCGACGCCTCCGGCGCTCCTGAGAACTGAAGGCGGGGAAGGCGGAGAACGCCGCCGAGGCCGCTCTGTGGAGCTCTGCATTGGACGACGAGTCATTCTCCATTTTGTCATCTTCTTTGCTGGCGTGCAGCTCGGCGTGAGGAGGACGCCACGGCGAGGCGTCTGCCGGCTCTCTGGACGGTTTCCTGTTCCTGCGGGGCGTTGGCGTGCTGGACTCTGATTGGTTCTGAGAAAGCTCTGAGCCCGGGTCGCTGGTCACCCAGCTGCGTCGTTTCAACAGGAAGTCTTTAACGGACGAGCTGGACGTCCTGAGCGTACCTCGCTCTGATTGGAGCGCGCTCAGTCGGCTGCGGCTGGCGGCGGACACGCGGCCGTACAGGACGATCATGACGAGCGCCGGCAGGAAGAAGGAGGGCAGCGTCGTCCCGAGGGTGACGGCGGGGCTGGCGAGCAGCTGTGTGTAACACTCTCCGTCGCGGACGAGACGTTTGCCGCCGGCGGACTGCCAGTAGAGGATGGCGGGCGTCCACAAGATGAAGGACAGCAGCCAGGCGGCGCCGATCATCAGCCCGGCCGTCGAGCCCGTCCGCCGCGCCGGGTAGCTGAGCGGACGCGTCAGGCAGAAGAACCGATCCAAACTGATGATCAGCAGGTTCATGACGGACGCGCTGCTCACCACGTGGTCCACCACCAGCCACATGTCGCAGACCGCCGCCCCCAACGGCCACACGCCGCACGCCAGGTAGAGCGTGTACAGGTTCATGGACACCAGGCCGACCACCAGGTCCGCCGTCGCCAGGCTCAACAGGAAGTAGTTGTTGATGGTCCGCAGGTGACGGTTCACTTTGATGGACAGGATCACCAACGTGTTGCCGACGACGGTAATGCCGCTCAGTGAAGTGGTTGCCATGACGACGAAGATCAGCTTAGCCGTGCTGTACGGGCACGACGCTCGGATTGGACAGGAGGCGTTGGTGCAGGGGCGGAGCCAGGCGGAGGCGTTCAGATCAGGTCCCATGATTCCCTGAAAACACACACACACACACACACACACACTAACACACACACACACACACACACACACACACACACACACACACAAAATAAACAGTTTGAAATGTCTGATTACTGCGTCCTCGCTGCGTCCTCATTGGACAGTTACTTTTGTAAGCAAAAAGAGACGGCAAACAAACAAACAAACAAACAAACAAACAGGAAGGAACAGTACATTTGTTGGGGACTATTTTCAACGGCGGATGAATCTACATTTGGTGCTGCAGTGAGTGTTCCTGGTGATGAAGGAAGAAGATTTTACAGCTGCGTGTGACGGTTTGTTGATGCAGAAAATCCAGAATAGAATTTAAAATCCTTCTTCTTACCTACAAAGCTCTTAATGGTCAGACACCATCTTATCTGAAAGAACTCATAGTACCATATAATCCCAGTAGAGCACTGGTCTCCCAGTATGCAGGTTTACTGGTGGTTCCTACAGTATTTAAAAGTAGAATGGGAGGCAGAGCCTTCAGCTATCAGGCTCCTCTCTTGTGGAACCATCTCCCAGATTCGGTCCGAGGGGCAGACACCCTCTCTATGTTTAAGAGTAGGCTTAAAACTTTCCTCTTTGATAAAGCTTATAGTTAGGTCTGACCAGGCTGGCCTTGGATCAGCCCTTAGTTATGCTGCTATAGGCCTAGACTGTCCTTAGTTATGCTGCTATAGGCCTAGACTGCCCTTAGTTATGCTGATATAGGCCTAGACTGCCCTTAGTTATGCTGCTATATGCCTAGACTGTCCTTAGTTAGGCTGCTATAGGCCTAGACTGCCCTTAGTTACACTGCTATAGGCCTAGACTGCCCTTAGTTATGTTGCTATAGGCCTAGACTGCCCTTAGTTATGCTGCTATAGGCCTAGACTGCCCTTAGTTACGCTGCTATAGGCCTAGACTGCCCTTAATTCTGCTGCTATAGACCTAGACTGCCCTTAGTTACGCTGCTATAGGCCTAGACTGCCCTTAGTTATGCTGCTATAGGCCTAGACTGCCCTTAGTTAGGCTCCTCTCTCCTCTCCTCCATCTCTATGTATTTTATTACTATTAATGCATGTTACTAACTTTACTTCTTCCCCGGAGTTCTTTGTGCTTTCTGATCCACAGGAAGCTCCATAAACCATAAACCATGCTGATGTGCTGACGTCCTTCTTCTGCCCTCGGCTAGCTGTTCCTGCTGTTGCTGCTGCTTGCTGACTATTGTTGTTGTTGTTGCTGCTCTTTCATTGTGTATACCCCCCCCCCCCCTCTCTCTCGCCCACCCAGAGTCGGGGTCTGCTTTAGGTTTCTTCCCGTTAAAGGGGAGTTTTTCCTTCCTGCTGTCACCAAGTGCTTGCTCATGGGGGGAACTGTTGGGTTTCTCTTTCTGTAAATTAAAGAGCGTGGTCTAGACCTGCTCCATGTAAAAGTGCCCTGAGATGACTTTGTGTTGTGATTTGATGCTTTATAAATAAAACTGAATGAACTGAAAAAACGAATCTGATTTATTACAACAAAATAACAAAAAAAATCACTTTGTGGGGAAAAATATGAAACATACAAAAAGCAGCATGAAGGGCAAAATAAGACAGAAAAATAAGTAAAATAAGTGAAAATAAGTAAAAGTGTTCAGGAGCAAAGTGAACTAGTGTGGAGTGTGGAGGCAGTGATCATGTGAGGCTCGTTATCAGTGAAGCGCAGGTTCGATTCCTGACCTGTGCTGCTGCCTCACTCTGCCCGCCACGCTGAGGCAGGAACACTAACTCATTAAGGAGATTATTGATTATTACTTAATCAATTAGACTCTTGACTTTTCTTTAACTGATTTAACTTTAACTGTAATTTTCTGTTTTAATAGTTTACAGAATGTTGGAGCCAAAATAACAGTTATTACTTATATTTGAAGAATAATTATTATTATTTCAGGACTTCTCACATGTTTGGATTATAATTCTATGTATCTGTTAGTATCATCTTCACACAATCTGACCTTATTTATTTATTTATTTATCGACCTAAAACGTTCTGGTAGGAGATGTGAGTTTATTAAAACATGTTGCTGCAGCAGTGTGTTTATAAAGGATATTATAATATTAATAACACGCTCAGGATTTAGTTTGACACACAGAACTACTGGAGGAGTGCAGCAGTGTGTGTGTGTGTGTGTGTGTGTGTGTGTGTGTGTGTGAGTCAGCTGACTTCTCTGCTGTCTCTCTACTCTCAGCATCTTTTTCTTTAACTTGAATAAAAGAAAATGTTTTAAGTTGAAATAAAAACTGACCAAAAATGAATCTCTGAAAACCCTCGTTAGGAAACCCTCGTTAGGAAACCCTCGTTAGGAAAACCCTCGTTAGGAAACCCTCGTTAGGAAAACCCTCATTAAGAAACCCTCGTCAGGAAAACCCTCGTCAGGAAAACCCTCGTTAGGAAACCCTCGTTAGGAAACCCAAAGCTAAACGAGCAGTTTGAATATAAAAAAAAATACATTTAAATTCTCCAAATCTGTCGAGAAAAAACATTTCAACATTTCCTTACAAACTGTGACAAAACAGCAGAAAATCAGCAGATTACCTGCGTCTCCTCCTTCACTCTGCTCCTCCTTCAGGCAGCTCCTCTCCTCCTTCAGGCAGCTCCTCTCCTCCTTCACTCAGCTCCTCTCCTCCTTCATGCAGCTCCTCTGTCAGTTCTCAGGGTTGTGAGGGAGAATCTCCTCCTCCTGCTGTTTTCTTCATGTGGGCAGTAACGACGTCACTGAACAGCGAAAGCTGATGAACGTGCAGACGAGCAGCTTCTGTCTCCTTCAGTCTCCTTGAGTCTCCTTGAGTCTCCTTCAGTCTCCTTCAGTCTCCTTCAGTCTCTTTCAGTCTCCTTCAGTCTCTTTCAGTCTCCTTCAGTCTCCTTCCGTCTCTTTCAGTCTCCTTCAGTCTCCTTCCGTCTCTTTCAGTCTCTCTCAGTCTCCTTCAGTCTCCTTCAGTCTCCTTCAGTCTCTTTCAGTCTCCTTCAGTCTCTTTCAGTCTCCTTCAGTCTCTTTCAGTCTCCTTCCGTCTCTTTCAGTCTCCTTCAGTCTCCTTCCGTCTCTTTCAGTCTCCTTCCGTCTCCTTCAGTCTCTTTCAGTCTCCTTCCGTCTCCTTCAGTCTCTTTCAGTCTCCTTCTGTCTCCTTCAGTCTCCTTCTGTCTCTTTCAGTCTCCTTCTGTCTCTTTCAGTCTCCTTGAGTCTCCTTCAGTCTCCTTCCGTCTCCTTCAGTCTCTTTCAGTCTCCTTCTGTCTCCTTCAGTCTCCTTCTGTCTCTTTCAGTCTCCTTCTGTCTCTTTCAGTCTCCTTGAGTCTCCTTCAGTCTCTTTCAGTCTCCTTCTGTCTCTTTCAGTCTCCTTGAGTCTCCTTCTGTCTCCTTCAGTCTCCTTCCGTCTCCTTCAGTCTCTTTCAGTCTCCTTCTGTCTCTTTCAGTCTCCTTGAGTCTCCTTCTGTCTCCTTCAGTCTCCTTCAGTCTCCTTCTGTCTCTTTCAGTCTCCTTGAGTCTCCTTCTGTCTCCTTCAGTCTCCTTCAGTCTCCTTCTGTCTCTTTCAGTCTCCTTGAGTCTCCTTCAGTCTCTTTCAGTCTCCTTCTGTCTCTTTCAGTCTCCTTGAGTCTCCTTCTGTCTCCTTCAGTCTCCTTCCGTCTCCTTCAGTCTCTTTCAGTCTCCTTCAGTCTCTTTCAGTCTCCTTCTGTCTCTTTCAGTCTCCTTGAGTCTCCTTCAGTCTCTTTCAGTCTCCTTCTGTCTCTTTCAGTCTCCTTGAGTCTCCTTCTGTCTCCTTCAGTCTCCTTCCGTCTCCTTCAGTCTCTTTCAGTCTCCTTCTGTCTCTTTCAGTCTCCTTGAGTCTCCTTCTGTCTCCTTCAGTCTCCTTCAGTCTCCTTCTGTCTCTTTCAGTCTCCTTGAGTCTCCTTCTGTCTCCTTCAGTCTCCTTCAGTCTCCTTCTGTCTCTTTCAGTCTCCTTGAGTCTCCTTCAGTCTCTTTCAGTCTCCTTCTGTCTCTTTCAGTCTCCTTGAGTCTCCTTCTGTCTCCTTCAGTCTCCTTCCGTCTCCTTCAGTCTCTTTCAGTCTCCTTCAGTCTCTTTCAGTCTCCTTCTGTCTCTTTCAGTCTCCTTGAGTCTCCTTCTGTCTCCTTCAGTCTCCTTCAGTCTCTTTCAGTCTCCTTCAGTCTCTTTCAGTCTCCTTCTGTCTCTTTCAGTCTCCTTGAGTCTCCTTCTGTCTCCTTCAGTCTCCTTCAGTCTCTTTCAGTCTCCTTCTGTCTCCTTCAGTCTCTTTCAGTCTCTTTCAGTCTCCTTCAGTCTCTTTCAGTCTCCTTCTGTCTTCCAGCAGCTGTTTATTGTTTTCAGATTATTTTCTGCATTTATTGAGTTTATTTAAATGTCAAAGTGAAAAATCTCCATCAGATTAAAATAAATAAACAACAAGAAAAAAGGAAAAGTGTAAATATTAATTTCAGGAGTTCGATCCAAAGAAGCTTTGATTGAATTTTGGATCCAGATGTTTCTAACAGCTGAGAGTCACTACAAAACACCAGCAGCTCATCAGCCAATCAGAAGGCTTCATGGTTCAGTTCTCATCATCAGCCAATCAGGAAGCTTCACACCTTCAGCTGCTGTCTGATCTTTCAGAGTTTAAACGTCAGTCATTAAATGAACTTCATGTGTGTAGTTGTGTGTGTGTGTGTAGTTGTGTGTGTGTGTGTGTAGTTGTGTGTGTGTGTGTGTGTGTAGTGTAGTTGTGTGTGTGTGTGTGTGTAGTTGTGTGTGTAGTTGTGTGTAGTTGTGTGTGTGTGTAGTTGTGTGTGTATATCACAGTGTGTGTAGTTGAGCACCACCAGAACATCAGACTCCTCTGTGAGAAGTTTCCAGGAAGCAACAAACGTTCGTATCAAACCTTCATCGGCTCTGTTCTGTTGATGTGACTCGTTGCTTCTCAGGTAGCATCTCGTCTGATTATCAGGTCTCTCAAACCAACAACACGATAGAAAACTGCATCAATCAGCAATCAATCACCAGCCAGGGTTAGCGTTAGCGTTAGCCTCGTGTGTCTGTTAGCAGCTGTAACATTAGTGACAAATGTGTAATGAAAGTGTTTTCTGGTGCATCTGAGTCACTGAACATTAAAAGACTTAATGATGAAACTTCATCTGATAAACGTGTTTATGATATTAAACTTTATAACGAGTCACTGGGTGAATAATTTAATGTTGGAGTTCATCATTTCCCATTAAGTCATGAAGATATTGGAGTGCAGGAACTCTCCAGGGATCAGGTATTGATCAGTGATCAGGTATTGATCAGTGATCAGTGATGCCTCTTCAGATAACTAACGACTTCTCAGCCTAAAAAACTGAAGATCAAACTTTCTGGACGTGTTAATGACGTTAAAACTTTGGTGAAAATTTACACATTTTAAAATCAAATTCAAATTTAAACTTTAATCTCACTCTTCACACTGTTGGAAAGTAAAACAGAGCTGCAGGTTCAGACAGGAAACACCTCGGCCGACAGGATGTAGCGCTCTGTTTGCTTTATAACGGCGGTCGGTGGGCGAGCGGCGTATGAGGTGCGTTAGCGCCACCTTCTGGTCCGGAGTGAGGAGCAGAGATTAAATCCTACACATTAATCCTGTCTGTCTAATAAAGTCAATGAAAACTCTGCTGCTCCACCCACTCTGCAGCTTCATTACAGTCTGAAGGCTTCCTACATTCTTCCTTCATATATTGTCTTTCTGGATCAGACTCAGTACAATCTATGCTGCAGCAGAATCGCCTCCTCAGACAGCTGCACATCACATCTGCACAGATATCGGCTGGGAGGGGCGTGATATCGACATAGAGGATAATAATCCAGTATCGTTCCTCCCTTATTTTATCCCTGTCGTCTCCAACAAAGTCTCATTTAAGAAGCCAAAGAATCTTTAATAGAATTAATGACCAAGAATGAAGTTCTTGTTTCAGCGCAGCAGGAAGAACTCATCAGTAAATAAAGCAGCTGCTTCACTTTCCTTCTTACATCGAGTCAACATTTCAGCTGATGAGAGTTCAGTTCACTTCATAGAAACTCTGAAGAAAAGATTTCATTAGTTTCTGTATGTATCCTTAAAATCACACATATTATTATTATTATTATTATTATGAAGTCCTGAATCCTGTTGAGTTTTGAATGAAATCTATTTAATTGTTAATAAAAGTTATAAATGAGTCTAGCAGGTTGAGATCTTACTGATGAACAGTCACAGAAGTGAAACTCAGGCTTTTCCAGATAAATTATTTATTAGCTGTTAATCTAAACGACTACCTGAGTGTTTGTTAATAAAAGCTCAGATTCACAGATGATGAAGAGATTTGATAGATTTGGAGAAACATCTGGATTATTGATCAGTTCAAAACCAGGACAAAAGTTCTCAGCAGCGTTTTCACTTCTGATTTTAGAACATTTTGTTGATCAGAAACTTTTTCCAAATAATCTTCAACAATGTGATGACAGAAAAACTCTCAAAGCTCTTTAATTACATCACGTCTAAAAGTCAAAGCAAAGAATCAGTCGAGCTGTACAAACTCCAGTCAGGCGGTGACACAGGTGCGGTGACACAGGTGCGGTGACACAGGTGTACCTTTGTACTCGCGGCGGCGCTCCGTCCCTCTGACAGGAAACGAGCGCCGCCTCGCCTCGATGACCCGACACAGACACACACAGACACGAGATCGTCTTTAAAGTGTTCATTGATCAAGTAAAACCAGGAGGAGCATTCGGATCACATCACGTCACCTGCCTGTGTTTCTCTCTTACATGCAGCTGCTGTCCTCGCAGGTCGCCGTGATCTCACCTGCACAAATAAAAGGTTAAATAAAAAAATAAAAGTAAACAGTTCCAATCAGGGCTCTCCCTCCTCCAGTCTTCATTTCCATAGGTCCATTAGCCACCTGATGACCTGCAGCTCTGCCTGCAGCCTGCAGCTCTACCTGCAGCTCTAGGGCAGCTCTACCTGCAGCGTGCAGCTCTACCTGCAGCTCTACCTGCAGGCTGCAGCCTGCAGCTCTAGGGCTGCAGCTCTACCTGCAGCCTGATGACCTGCAGTCTGCAGCTCTACCTGCAGCTCTAGGGCTGCAGCCTGATGACCTGCAGCCTGCAGCTCTACCTGCAGCTCTAGGGCTGCAGCCTGCAGCTCTGCCTGCAGCCTGCAGCCTGCAGTCTGCAGCTCTACCTGCAGCTCTAGGGCTGCAGCCTGATGACCTGCAGCCTGCAGCTCTACCTGCAGCTCTAGGGCTGCAGCCTGCAGCTCTGCCTG
>CM055844.1:5636272-5663772 GCA_029490765.1 Euthynnus affinis | reverse complement strand
ACACACAGTAACACTCACACACATACACACACACAGACACAGACACACACAGTGACACACACACACACACACACACACTCACTCACACACACACAGGGTCAAACAGGAAATGGTTCTCCTCTTTATCTGATGAACTGCAGCGTTATTGAAGACATGCAGTGGGTTCAGTCTCAGTTCAGTTGTTGATGATGATGATTGGTTGTCACGGTAACATCCTCCATGATACAGAGTCCCGCCTCCGACGCCGCGTCTCGTCTCTTAAACATCATAATTACAACATGGTACAAAAAAAAACAGGCTTCAAAAGAAACGTAGTGCTGAATTCACTTTAAACACTTCAATCACTATTTCACATCAAAGTTCAACATCACATGGCACCGAATGCAGCACGTTGGAGTAAATGTGACCCCGCCCCTCCCTGACCCCGCCCCCGGCCCCGCCCCCCTCCCCACATGGCACTTTAATAACAGGAAGCTCGCCTCCGTCACGCCAACGCTGAGAGAAACGGGCGGAGAGGAGCTCAGCGCTGACTGGCCTCCGTTCAAGTAGAAGCCCTTTCTGACGTGGAATGATGGCGGTTCAGCTTCAGTCCGGTCGGCGTGCAGAGGAAGCCGACGCCTCTGCAGGTCTACAGGTGGGGGGGGGCGGAGAGGGGGCGGCGGTGGCGGGCGGCGGGGGGGCGGGGTTCTTGTGTCCCTTCTTTTCCAGGCGGGAGACCCTGTGCAGAGTCCGAGCAGCACCCGTGCTGTGTGAGATAAGGCTTAGAGGAGCACCAACGCTCTGCTTCTCTCAGCCAATAGGACTACTACCTGCTGTACGGGTCGCCGGGGTAACTGTTGGGACCGCCTCCCCCCCCGCCCCCGCCGCCGCCGCCGGGGAGGGGGCTGTGAGAGGAGGAGGACGAGGAGGAGGGGGAAGACAGGAGCAGGGAGGAAGAGGAAGGGCCCGGCAGGGAGTCGTCGTCCGTCCGTCCCCCGTCAAACACGTCGTCCATGTCCACGGCCAGAGAGAGGCCGGGGGCCCGCGGCGCCGCCAGGACCTGAGGGCCCGCCAGGACCTGAGGCCCCGCCAGGACCTGAGGCCCCGCCAGGACCTGAGGCCCCGCCAGGACCTGGGGGCCCGCCAGGACCTGAGGCCCCGCCAGGACCTGAGGCCCCGCCAGGACCTGGGGGCCCCACACGGGAGCCAGCTGTTCCGACGGGCCGGGGGCCTCGGGAGGGGGGTAGATGTGGGCCGGGGGCCGGGCGAGGAGCAGGGACCCTGAGGAGGCGGCGGCGGGCGGCCTGGAGGCCCCGGAGCCCGTCTGGGAGCCGCGGTGGATGCGATGGCTGACGATGATGTTGTTCCCGAAACCGCCCATCGACGCCATCGTGGTGCTCTGCTCCCGCTGAACCACCGCCGTCATCCCGCCCTCCGCTATCAGCCGCCGGATCCGGGCCAGAGCGTCCTCACCAGAACCCGCCTCTGCAGACTCTGCTGGAAACACAGTATGGATCAGTGAGTGCTGATCGGTGAGTGCTGATCAGTGAGTATTGATCGGTGAGTACTGATCAGTACCGGCAGCGGCGGTAGACGTGTCGGCCTCGGCGGCAGCGGCGGCTTCGGTCTGGCTGCCGTCCTGAACTCGGCTGTTGTGAGACTCCAGCTGTGCCTGAGCGGCTCGGCTGGTGGACGGCGTCTCAGGAGGAACGTCTGCGGAGACACGACACCATCAAACACACTCAGCGCACAATAACTGATCTGAAACTGATCAGGTAATCAATCAATCCTTTACACACGGGCTCAAACAAAAATGACAAACTGTCAGTTTCTGCAGGAAGACCCGATCAACTGATCAATAACCAACTAATCACTGCAGCTCTGGGGACAGGTGTGTATCAGGTGTGTAACAGGTGTGTGTAACAGGTGTGTAACAGGTGTGTAACAGGTGTGTGTCAGGTGTGTGTCAGGTGTGTATCAGGTGTGTGTAGCAGGTGTGTGTCAGGTGTGTGTCAGGTGTGTGTCAGGTGTGTGTCAGGTGTGTAACAGGTGTGTAACAGGTGTGTAACAGGTGTGAACAGGTGTGTGTCAGGTGTGTAACAGGTGTGTAACAGGTGTGTAACAGGTGTGTAACAGGTGTGAACAGGTGTGTGTCAGGTGTGAACAGGTGTGTAACAGGTGTGTGTCAGGTGTGTGTCAGGTGTGTGTCAGGTGTGTGTCAGGTGTGTAGCAGGTGTGTGTCAGGTGTGTGTCAGGTGTGTGTCAGGTGTGTGTCAGGTGTGTAGCAGGTGTGTGTCAGGTGTGTGTCAGGTGTGTGTCAGGTGTGTAGCAGGTGTGTGTCAGGTGTGTGTCAGGTGTGTGTCAGGTGTGTGTGTCAGGTGTGTGTGTCAGGTGTGTGTCAGGTGTGTGTGTCAGGTGTGTGTGTCAGGTGTGTGTCAGGTGTGTGTCAGGTGTGTGTCAGGTGTGTAGCAGGTGTGTAGCAGGTGTGTGTAGCAGGTGTGTAGCAGGTGTGTGTCAGGTGTGTGTCAGGTGTGTAGCAGGTGTGTGTAGCAGGTGTGTAGCAGGTGTGTGTAGCAGGTGTGTAGCAGGTGTGTAACAGGTGTGTAGCAGGTGTGTTACAGGTGTGTAACAGGTGTGTAACAGGTGTGTGTCAGGTGTGTATCAGTGTGTGTAACAGGTGTGTAACAGGTGTGTGTCAGGTGTGTAACAGGTGTGTGTCAGGTGTGTATCAGGTGTGTGTCAGGTGTGTGTCAGGTGTGTATCAGGTGTGTGTCAGGTGTGTGTCAGGTGTGTAACAGGTGTGTGTCAGGTGTGTAACAGGTGTGTGTCAGGTGTGTAACAGGTGTGTGTCAGGTGTGTATCAGGTGTGTATCAGGTGTGTGTCAGGTGTGTAACAGGTGTGTGTCAGGTGTGTGTCAGGTGTGTAACAGGTGTGTGTCAGGTGTGTGTCAGGTGTGTAACAGGTGTGTGTCAGGTGTGTATCAGGTGTGTATCAGGTGTGTGTCAGGTGTGTAACAGGTGTGTAACAGGTGTGTAACAGGTGTGTGTCAGGTGTGTGTCAGGTGTGTGTCAGGTGTGTGTATCAGGTGTGTGTATCAGGTGTGTAACAGGTGTGTGTATCAGGTGTGTGTCAGGTGTGTATCAGGTGTGTGTCAGGTGTGTATCAGGTGTGTGTATCAGGTGTGTGTCAGGTGTGTGTCAGGTGTGTGTCAGGTGTGTAACAGGTGTGTGTCAGGTGTGTATCAGGTGTGTGTCAGGTGTGTGTCAGGTGTGTGTCAGGTGTGTGTCAGGTGTGTATCAGGTGTGTTACAGGTGTGTGTCAGGTGTGTATCAGGTGTGTGTCAGGTGTGTGTCAGGTGTGTAGCAGGTGTGTGTAACAGGTGTGTATGTCAGGTGTGTGTCAGGTGTGTATCAGGTGTGTAGCAGGTGTGTGTAACAGGTGTGTGTCAGGTGTGTGTCAGGTGTGTATCAGGTGTGTAACAGGTGTGTGTCAGGTGTGTGTCAGGTGTGAACAGGTGTGTTACAGGTGTGTAACAGGTGTGTAACAGGTGTGTAACAGGTGTGTAACAGGTGTGTGTCAGGTGTGTAACAGGTGTGTATCAGGTGTGTGTATCAGGTGTGTATCAGGTGTGTAACAGGTGTGTGTGTCAGGTGTGTGTAACAGGTGTGTAACAGGTGTGTAACAGGTGTGTGTCAGGTGTGTAGCAGGTGTGTAACAGGTGTGTAACAGGTGTGTGTGTCAGGTGTGTGTAACAGGTGTGTAACAGGTGTGTAACAGGTGTGTGTCAGGTGTGTAACAGGTGTGTAACAGGTGTGTATCAGGTGTGTGTAACAGGTGTGTATCAGGTGTGTGTAACAGGTGTGTTTCAGTACTCAGGGCTGGCTGCGAGGTGCTGGGTTCTGATAGGTCCCTCTCCGTCTGCGTCTCGGCGTTCTGCAGCTGGATGATTGGCGTCTGGGTTCCCTGTGATGTCACTGAGGGGGCGGGGTGTCGGGGCTGAAGGCCGATGGCGTTCATCAGTCCCATGTCTCTGTCCAGCCTCCAGCCTGAGCGGTTCGGCCTGTCGACCAATCACAGAGCAGCGTGACGGTTAGTGCAGATAAAATCTAATAATTTAACATTTAAATAAGTTTAAAGTTTCTCGGATGTTTGAGACGTTCTTGTAGTTCAAAAAGAACGAGTTTACTTCACATCTCTGCTGTTTCCTGTTTGTTTGGCTTCACTTTTGGTCACATGGTGCACTGAAAGCATCCGATTTTAAAGGTAAAGAATTCATTCTCACCCTGGTCTGTCAGAGCCTCGACTCCGGCTGCTCCCGCTGTTGTTGACGGAGAATAACGGCTCGCTGCTCGACTCTGCAGGACTCTCACCGTCACTGCGGTAGAACCTACACACACACACACACACACACACACACACACACACAGTTAATTCAGTTCCAGGCAGGAAGCCTTAAAAGCAGAGGAGGGATTTCTTCGTGGAATTGCACCATGACCTCGTTAACAGCACTAATTGAGCCTCTCCAATTAATGGTCTTCCTGTTCAGATTGACCATTAAGATAATCACATCAGGTCACTTCAGTGTGTGTGTGGCGGGGTGGGGGGGGGGGTGGTGGGGGGGGGGGGGGGGCAGGGGGGGGGGGATCAGACTGAATGTTACAAACTGGAGCCAATAGATATAAATATATAACCAATTAGCCAATTAAAGTGATCAATACTGACTGATCTGACAGTTTCTCAGCATGCTGAAGCCGCTCTGCTCTGCTGCGGTTTATTAACAGCAGCACTAAGAGAAGCAGCGTCTGTAACCAGCAGCATGAAGGATTAACGAGCCGACGGCGTGCAGACGGCGTGCAGACGGCGAGCAGACTCACACAGGCCGGCAGATGACCAGGTCCCCCTTGTTGGTTCCGTACGCCAGACCCATCCCCGGATCCGGCAGCCAGCGAGCAGAGTTGATGCTGACGTGGCGCCGCTGGTCTGGAGCCATCGGATAGACCACGTTGAAGACCATCTGCAACACACACAGATACACACTGATACACACACACTGATACACACTGATACACACTGATACACACACACTGATACACACACAGATACACACTGATACACACACACTGATACACACAGATACACACTGATACACACACACTGATACACACAGATACACACTGATACACACACACTGATACACACACAGATACACACTGATACACACACACTGATACACACACACCATCTGCAACACACACACACTGATACACACTGATACACACACACTGATACACACACACTGATACACACACACCATCTGCAACACACACAGATACACACTGATACACACACACAGATACACACTGATACACACACACTGATACACACACACTGATACACACACACCATCTGCAACACACACAGATACACACTGATACACACACACTGATACACACACACTGATACACACACAGATACACACACACTGATACACACTGATACACACACACTGATACACACTGATACACACACACTGATACACACTGATACACACACACTGATACACACTGATACACACACACTGATACACACACACTGATACACACTGATACACACACACTGATACACACTGATACACACACACTGATACACACACACTGATACACACACACTGATACACACTGATACACACACACACACACGCACACACACACACAGATACACACTGATACACACACTGATACACACTGATACACACACACTGATACACACACACTGATACACACTGATACACACACACTGATACACACACACTGATACACACTGATACACACACACTGATACACACTGATACACACACACTGATACACACACACTGATACACACACACTGATACACGCACACACACACACAGATACACACTGATACACACACACTGATACACACTGATACACACACACTGATACACACTGATACACACACACTGATACACACTGATACACACACACTGATACACACTGATACACACACACTGATACACACTGATACACACACACTGATACACACTGATACACACACACACGCACACACACACACAGATACACACTGATACACACACTGATACACACTGATACACACACACACTCAGAGGTTCGACTGCAGGAGCAGAGTGTGTGTGTGTGTATCAGTGAGTGTGTGTGTGTGTGTGTGTGTAAAGTGTTTTCTTTCTCGGATCATCAGCTGGTTTATTTCAGTTTTATTATTTAATGACGCTCGATATTATCGGCACGTCATCAGTATCGGCCGATAAAGCTTCAAATGAAATATCGGTTTATTATGAGGCCGATACGTCTGGTGACAACACACTGTGTGTGTGTGTGTGTGTGTGTGTGTGTGTGTGTAAAGTGTTTTCTTACTCGGATCATCAGCTGGTTTATTTCAGTTTTATTATTTAATGACGCTCGATATTATCGGCACGTCATCAGTATCGGCCGATAAAGCTTCAAATGAAATATCGGTTTATTATGAGGCCGATACGTCTGGTGACAACACACTGTGTGTGTGTGTGTGTGTGTGTGAGTGTGTGTGTATAGAGTGTGTGTGTGTGTGTGTGTGTGTGTGTGTATAGAGTGTGTGTGTGTGTTACTGTGTGTTAGTGTGTGTGTGTGTGTGTGTGTGTGTGTGTCCTGGTCTGTCCTGCGTGCAGCAGTGATGACAGTCAGACGCAGGAAGTGGTCGTGTCGGCGCCGGCTCACCCTGATGGACGTCTCTCCTCCGTGCGGCTGCTGCAGGCGGAAGACTTGCGCCACCATGTGGTCGGTGGTGGGATGCAGCAGGATCCTGCGGGAGGCCAGACCCACCATCACGTAGCAGCCCATCGGAGACAAGCTGACGGAGATCGCGTTCGGACCTGACGGAGACACACGGAGACACACGGAGACACACGTCAGACACACGGAGACACACGGAGACACACGTCAGACACACGGAGACACACGTCAGACACACGGAGACACACGGAGACACATGTCAGACACACGGAGACACACGTCAGACACACGGAGACACACGTCAGACACACGTCAGACACACGGAGACACACGTCAGACACACGGAGACACACGGAGACACACGTCAGACACACGGAGACACACGTCAGACACACGGAGACACACGTCAGACACACGTCAGACACACGGAGACACACGGAGACACATGTCAGACACACGGAGACACACGTCAGACACACGGAGACACACGGAGACACACGTCAGACACACGGAGACACACGGAGACACATGTCAGACACACGGAGACACACGTCAGACACACGGAGACACACGGAGACACATGTCAGACACACGGAGACACGTCAGACTGAAGAACAGCAGCAGCTCCTCCCTGCAGGAACCCTCAAACCCTGCAGATCCAGAACTCTGCAACCAGCCCAGAACACCCTGAACCCTGAACCCTGAACCCCCCACTGTTCATCTCCCCGCACTGGATCCCAGCTGCTGCCAACCTGAACCTCCTCATTCAGGTCTACATTCAGGTCTACATTCAGGTCTACATTCAGGTCTACATTCAGGTCTACATTCAGGTTTACATTCAGGTCTACATTCAGGTCTACATTCAGGTCTAGACTCCCTCATTCAGGTCTACATTCAGGTCTACATTCGGGTCTACATTCAGGTCTACATTCAGGTCTACATTCAGGTCTAGACTCCCTCCCGTCCTCTACGCTCTGCCATTAAAGGCGTCTGGTACCACAGCAGGACTCTGAGTCAGCAGCTGGACTCTAACCCTTCCCAGACTCTGTTAGACCTGCAGAGTCCCTCTCAGACAGGGTCAGGGTCTACGTGCCTCTGACTCAGCTTTGTTCTGCTTATAATCATAATAACTGCTTTAACATCATGTTCTGTGTATTTGGAGTAAAATCACATCAGAAACAGTTGAAACTAAAACATTTCCTGTTTCCTGTTTCGCTCCGTGAGCTCGTCGGGTCACATGTGGAGAATATTCTTTCACTCTGTGTTCTTTCATGTCGTTGTTGTTGTTCACATTTCACTGAATCAACTGAGAAGCAGAGCAGAGACAGACAGATGTGTTGAGTGTGAGGGCAGCGTACCGAATCTCTTGGTGTAGAGCATCTCTCCCAGGTTGTGAGGAGCCAGAGAGTAGATGGCCAGGATGCCTTCGTCTGGAAAGCCGCGCTGACTGCTGGGAATGAACACGGCCAGCAGCTGTCCGTCTGCAGAGATGTCACAGCTGGCGTCGTTGTAGATCTTACAGTTTGGCACCAGGACGTTGACGGAGGCTGAAACAAACACTCAGAGTCACTGCAGGTCCACAAAAACATCTGCAGCATTTCCTCCAGATGTGGAGAACAGCTGCAGCTGACGAGTGTTTTCACTTCACTGATTAATCTCCGTTATTTTCTGGATTAATCGATCAGTTTGGTTTGTGGATCAATGTTTATTACAGACGACGTGCTCACACATCTTCTCAAACCGGACTCGTCACGTCTCAGCAGTGAGTCATGTGATCAGTGAGGAGCAGAGAACAGGTGTCACATATTTTACCTCAGACTGCTCCTTTAAGCCTCCTCTCTCTCTCTACATGTAAATACATTTCACACAGGACTCTGATCTGAACCTGAACTGATGGGGAGTCCCTGTCCAGCTCTCTGACTGCAGTACAGTCTGCAGGATGTGTGTCTCCTCTCACTGCACTTCCTCTCACTCACTGATTCTCTCTTCAAACACTTTTTACACGTTTCATTCATTCTCATGTTAAACTAGTTTCACTGATGACGTACAAACCTCTGAGCTGAGCGTCTGTGTAGTCCAGCTGTTTAACTTCATGTTACTACTGAACAGCTTCTGGACCAAAATCCTCTCAGGACAAACTCAGGACGTGTGCTGCATGTGCTGCGTGTGTTACGTGTGTTACGTGTGCTGCGTGTGTCACGTGTGTTACGTGTGCTGCGTGTGTTACGTGTGTTACGTGTGCTGCGTGTGTTACGTGTGTTACGTGTGTCACGTGTGCTGCGTGTGTCGCGTGTGCTGCGTGCTGCAGTAACCGGCGCCGTACCGTTGCTGATCTCCGGCAGGTCGAACTTGGTGAAGTCCCACCACTGCAGGCGGTAGGTGGTGTTGGCGATGTTGCTGGCGACCGCAGACTGTCCGTCACCGATGGATGCGCCTGAACACACCAAACACGCCACGTTTATCACCACGGCAACATGTACTCACATTATACACACAATAATGAATACACACAATAATAAATACACACAATAATAAATACACACAATATAATTAATACAATAAATTAATCTAATATAATGACGGCGGCTGGAGGTGTGTGTGTGTGTGTGTGTTAGTGTGTGTTAGTGTGTGTGTGTGTGTGTGTGTGTGTTAGTGTGTGTGTGTGTGTGTTAGTGTGTGTGTGTGTGTGTGTGTTAGTGTGTGTGTGTGTGTGTGTGTGTGTGTGTTAGTGTGTGTGTGTGTGTCAGTGTGTGTGTGTGTGTGTGTGTGTGTGTGTGTGTCAGTGTGAGTGTGTGTGTGTGTGTCAGTGTGAGTGTGTGTGTGTGTGTGTGTGTACCAGCGAGGACTCTGTTGACAGAGGAGTGTGTGGCGAGGCCGGGCTGTCCTCTCTCGTGGAAGATGCCGGCGTACGGCAGGTACTCAGGAAGCAGGAAGCGTCTGCAGGAGAACAGCAGACACGTTAAAACACTGGATCCTTCACTTCCCACAATGCATCACTGTCAGACCCCCTGCTTCCTCCTCCTGACCCAGTGAAGGTCACTGTGATGTCAGAGAACGTTATGAACCTCTGCTGACTCACCGAGGGACGAAGCGACCCAGCGAGGGCGCCGACATCCTGGCGTTTCGTGGCGTGCGGTGCCTCGCTCTGTCTCCGTTATCACTGGAACAAATGATTCAGTCAGAGGAACCCAGACGCCACAGAAACACAACCTGCTGCCTGAGCTTCAGCTGCTGCTGTCACAGCTGCTGCTGTCACAGCTGCTGCTGTCACAGCTGCAGATGTCACACAGCTGCAGATGTTACACAGCTGCAGATGTCACACAGCTGCAGATGTTACACAGCTGCTGTTTACTGGATTTCACTAAATCAACTAATAATTACATGTTAAAGCCAAACATTCAGTGAGTTTTAGCTGTTTTCTCTCAGTCGGCTGAAACCCGCAGATGAGTCACACATCTAGTTTATAACGTTGTGTTCTTACTCCAGCTCCTCAAAGTCCACGTCGCTGTTGTCCATGGAGCCGGACGGGTTGCTGGCGGGGCCGTCGGAGGACGAGGACATGGCCCGCAGGCGGTTCTGTTGATAGCGAAGCGAGCGCTGGCGGATGCTGTCCCGTCTGGACAGATACTGGATCATTCTCTGGGCGTAGTAAGCAGCTGGAGAAAGCCTGAACAGCACAGAGGACAGACGTCAGACAGGAAGCAGCATTTAAAGTCTTAACTTCACTGTTAGAGAAACAAATGTGGTCGTATTTAGTCTGATCTCCATCTACAAACCCAGTGACCTGCAAAACTACCTGGCTGCAGCGGGCAGGTGTGTGAGCGTACCTGGCTGCAGCGGGCAGGCAGGTGTGTGAGCGTACCTGGCTGCAGGCAGGCAGGTGTGTGAGCGTACCTGGCTGCAGCAGGCAGGTGTGTGAGCGTACCTGGCTGCAGCGGGCAGGCAGGTGTGTGAGCGTACCTGGCTGCAGCGGGCGGGTGTGTGAGCGTACCTGGCTGCAGCAGGTAGGTGTGTGAGCGTACCTGGCTGCAGCGGGCAGGCAGGCGTGTGAGCGTACCTGGCTGCAGCGGGCAGGTGTGTGAGCGTACCTGGCTGCAGCGGGCAGGCAGGTGTGTGAGCGTACCTGGCTGCAGCGGGCAGGCAGGTGTGTGAGCGTACCTGGCTGCAGCGGGCAGGCAGGTGTGTGAGCGTACCTGGCTGCAGCGGGCAGGCAGGTGTGTGAGCGTACCTGGCTGCAGCGGGCAGGCAGGTGTGTGAGCGTACCTGGCTGCAGCGGGCAGGCAGGTGTGTGAGCGTACCTGGCTGGGTCGGGGTAAATCGGGTGGTCTCTGGATCCCGACATGTCGTAGCGAGACAAAGATAACAGAGATGATTCCAACAGTCGCCTGCATGAAAGAGATGAGTGAGATTATTACGAGACGTTTGATTGGCTTTAATATTAATATTTAACTCACCGTGTGACACAAAGCAGCAGTTCGACAGTCGACACTCTAAAACTGAACTGGACGGACTCAAAGACTTCTGACCTGTTTTAATCTCTGCTGTCAGACTGTGTGAGCTGCAGCGAGCGTTCAGGCACCTGCAGTGAAAGAACTCGTACCTCCTCAGCGAGTCTTCATCCGGGGGGTCGACAGGCATTTCTTGGCTTAAGGCCTCCGGTGGTTCTGCCGATCGGCCCGTGGCGGCCTGCCGGTACACCCGCTCCCACTGCGCCGTGTCCTGGTTGTACACCAAACCCACCGTCTGCTCCCCAGGCTGGCTGGAGGACGGCGCTATGGGGAAGGCCACTGTTCCCGCCCCCCCACCTCCGGGCGGAGGCGGCTGCTCGCTGGGCTCCGGAGGCACTCTCCTGTCCTGGGTCTGAACCTCGAGAGTCCTCCGGCCCTCTTCAGGCTGCCACGGGGGAGCAGAAGAAGAAGGCGGGAAGGAGGAGGAGGAGGAGGAGGAGGAGGAAGGCTCCAGCGTGGAGGCAGAGGTGGAGGAGGCCTGGTTGGTGCGCTCCCAGCGCTGAGAGTCGTGGTTGAAGGTCAGCAGGTTGTGGCACGCCCGGCAGCGGTTCAGGTGGCCTCGGGAGGCGGGGGGCGGGGCGTTGTTCTCCAGGCTGTGGGAGGCGGGAGGGGGAGGGAGAGGAGGCTGGTAGTGGATGATGGTGGGGGAGGCGGAGGAAGAGGAGGATGAGGAAGGCCCGGGTCTGTCTGGGTCCATGTTGTTATTCAGCAGCTCTTGGTTCTGCTCCTGGCCTGCGTCCGCCATGCCGCCGCCGCCGCCCCCCAGCGGAGGCTCCAGGTCCTGCATGCGGTCGAACTCCATGAAGTAGCGGCTCAGATTGCACTGCAGCACGTTGCGGAAGGAAGCCGTGTTGCTGCGGGAGCCGTCCCAGAACGGGTGGTGCCCGCTGCTCGTGCCGGCGGCGTCTCGCGCCCCCAGCTCGCCCTGTTGGGGGAAGCCCCGCCCCTCGGTGGCGGAGGTGTAGACCGGGGAGTGAGACGAGCCGTCCTGCTGTCGGAGAACCGAGAGGAGGCTGATGGAGGAGGAGGAGGAGGTTCTGGGAGGCAGCATGCCCGGACCGCCCGCCCCGCCCTCCCGCATGCTCAGCAGGTTGCGTGTCCAGTCGGGTCCCGGCCTGGCGGCGGTCAGCGGCTCCACGCTGGGAGCCGGAGGGTTCAGAGACGTGCCGGTGCTGTAGTACACCGAGGTGAAGGCGGAGGGGCGCTCGGGGGGCTGCCTGGGCTCCGTACGGGCAGACGAGAAGGTGGAGGCCGGCGGCGGCTGCGGAGGGTCAGCTGACACCCGGGGGTCAGGGGGGGCGGCGGACGAACCGTCGCCGGCCAGGGAGGGGTTACGATTGATGGAGCAGCGACTACACAGACAAACCAGGCCCAGGTGCTGGGTGCAGCCGGGGAACGGGGGCCCGCGCTCAGGGGCGGGGTACTGGGCCAGAGGCATGCTGGGAGATTCTCCCACACCGCTTCCGTTTTCTCCCAGCGGGCGCGGCTGCTCGCCGCCCGCCTGGGCCCCCGGGGAGCGAGACGACAAGATGTGCAGGAAGTTGTGGAGGATGGGCGTGCGACGGACCGGCTGGGAAGGCAGGAAGGAGCGCTGGCGGAAGTGAGGCATCTCCACGCTGTCCATGGGAACCTCCGAGTCCTCCTCGTTCTGAAACACAAGGTCAAAGGTCAGAACCGACAGACACCCGAACACCTGACGTCCTCTCTCACTACTGGCCTGATTACTCACCTGCTGATTGGACGGATTCACTATCGCTGTCAGCAGGTTGTGACCCAGCGGGTCGAACCTCACCAACCTGGAAGCAACACAGATGCACAAATAAACAACAAAGTCCGAACACTTCTCATCATTTGTTTAGGCCTCATGCATCACACGCAGACAGTATAAACCAGTAAGTATAAACCAGTATGAGTGGTGGGAATGTGCCTGCAGACCAGCAGACATGTTCCTCTGAAGACCTCCGACAGTGACGAGTGAAATATGAGACTCTTTTCCTGCATTAACCATCGATGTGTGAAATATTATTAATTAAATGCATCGTTTCATTTGTGCAGTTTGAAGTCACATTTCTGCCCCACATGACTGAAACAGGAGCTGACATCTCATTTATTAAAACAACGTCTGTCATGAAGAGTTTTTCAGTTGCAGCTTATTGTGAATCAGGTCCGTTCACCACAGAAACGAGTCACAGCTGCTGTCGGACCCACCGGACTCTCTCCGTGTCGCTGCCCGTCTTCACCACGGCGAAGGGCTCCGGCCGGCTCCAGTCCCAGAAGTGGAGCTCGTTGTTGGTGGCGATGAGGAGGAGCTGAGCGGTGGGGTGGAAGGCCAGGGAGGCGATAGCGACGTTACTCTCTGTAAACCAACTCTCACTGCCACCCTGCAGAAAGAGCTCCACGTCAGCACCGAGCACAAAAACACTGCAGTCACAACTTTATAAACCTTTAATTTTAAGTTTCTCTGGTCACTTAAACCCAAAGAACACAGAGACGAAGGTGAAGGACTCTATCTCGTTAGCTACATACAAGTATTTTTATCCTAAAACTCTTTCTTCATACTCTGATGCTCCACATCAGATTCAACAAACTCTGAACTGCCTGAATCTCTGGTTTCATCATCAGACCCTGAAATGTCGTAGCGAACTGTTTCATTCACAGAAACGTTCCCAAAGAGTGAAAACAGACATAATAAATGTGATGCAGTGACAGAGAGGGAATGTTTAACATCAAGGTAGATGGTAAAAAACATCTCCGTGACGTCGCAGCGGTATCACTGCTGCAGTAGCTGAGGTTTCTCGGGTCTGACCTCTCGTTCCAGCTCGCACTCGCATCCTAAGAACGAGGCCGCCGTACGAGTGTTTCTCGCTCAGCCCGTTGTGTTCGGAGGAACTAGTACTCACATGCAGGTCCCAGATGCGGACTTCGCCATCAAGGCACCCAGAGGCCACCAGGCCAGGGATAGTGGGGTGAAAGGTCACACACCAGGGGGTTCTACGGTGGCCCACGAGGGAATGTAGGCACTTTCCAGTCTTCACCTCCGTTATGTAAATGTTGTGGTTCACATGTGTGGAAGCCATCAGGGTCCTGTGAGAGGAGACACGGTTCTCAGCAGGGCTGCTCGATTTATCTCATCATAACATGACAAGTGTAGTTATCGTCAGCTCGCTAACAGAGAACAGCAGAGCAGAGCAGCACAGAGCAACACAGAGCAGCACAGAGCAGAGCAGAGCAACACAGAGCAACACAGAGCAGAGCAGCACAGAGCAACACAGAGCAGAGCAGAGCAACACAGAGCAACACAGAGCAGAGCAGCACAGAGCAACACAGAGCAGAGCAGCACAGAGCAGAGCAACACAGAGCAGAGCAGAGCAGAACACAGCAGAGCAGAGCAGAACACAGCAGAGCAACACAGAACAGAGCAACACAGAACAGAGCAACACAGAGCAGAGCAACACAGAGCAGAGCAGCATAGAACAGAGCAACACAGAGCAGAGCAACACAGAGCAGAGCAGAGCAGCACAGAGCAACACAGAGCAGAGCAACACAGAGCAGAGCAGCACAGAGCAGAGCAGAGCAACACAGCGCAGAGCAGCACAGAGCAGAGCAACACAGCGCAGAGCAGAGCAGAGCAGAGCAACACAGCGCAGAGCAGCACAGAGCAGAGCAACACAGAGCAGAGCAACACAGAGCAGAACACAGAGCAGAGCAGCACAGAGCAGAGCAGCACAGAGCAACACAGAGCAACACAGAGCAGAGCAGAGCAGAGCAACACAGAGCAGAGCAACACAGAGCAGAGCAGAGCAACACAGAGCAGAGCAGCACAGAGCAGAGCAGCACAGAGCAGCACAGAGCAACACAGAGCAGAGCAACACAGAGCAGAGCAGCACAGAGCAGCACAGAGCAACACAGAGCAGAGCAACACAGAGCAGAGCAGCACAGAGCAGCGCTGCCATAAACGACAGCAGAACGCAGCAGAGACTCACACTGAGCTGAAACTACAGGAAATAAAGAGTCTCAATTGCGTTCTGCTGTCAATTATGGTCGCCGTCTCTTTTCTTCTCTGCTCTTTCTCAACGTGGGCGGCGCCACAGCACAGCAGAGGAGAGACACAACTAAACTCATCATGTTGACGTAAGTGCGAAACAGCCAAGAAGAGTAGTTTATCAATGTGATCTGAGCAAAACGTGAGCAGACTCCCAATAAAAAATAAAAGCTTTAAAATAGTCAAATGTTGCTGCTCAGAGTGATTCCCGTCAGAAATACAGAGAAATATATATTTCATCATAGATCACCATTAAAGACTGATCAATAAATATGACCTGACAGACTAAACACATTAAACATGAGCAGCTTCTGTTCCAGCTTCACTCGCTGTGCTGCTTTTTCCAGCGTTTCTGAGGCAGAATCAGATTTTACTGTCGACATTCTGCAGGTCGCGTTTCTCACCTGTCGGGGCTGAACGCCAGCAGGAACGTTGACCGCGGGCTGTCCGGCAGCTCCACTTTCTGTCAGACACAAACAAACAGATTCACGCTCAGCTAAGTGGATTAAAACTCTGTGACCGCTTCCTGAGAAGAAAACCAACAGGTGCAGTTTCATAGTTCAGCTCAAACTGTGACGTCATGTTCGATGAACGAGCTGCAGATCGATGAATCCAAACCTGCTGTTCAGACAGAAGACACCACACACACTCATTCTTTCAGACAGAGAGATGACGGATTACTGATGATTGATTACTTTCATCACTGATTGATCTGCGTTACTCATGTTGTTGTTGTTTTTCTTGGCGAGTGTCTCGTACCTGACTCTGCCATTTCATCCAGCGGACTTTCTCCTCCACCAGCAGCTGCAGGAGCCGCTGCGAGCCGAAGCTCTGCGAGCCTCGCTCCCGGCTCGACAGGATCCGGACCGAGTTCCTCTGACGGGACGCCATGTTGCTGTCAGTGGCCTCGGCTGATTGGCTGCTCACTCCCGCTGCCGCCAGTCCGTCGCCATGCAGAGCCTAGGCTGAGATTCACAACATCTGTCTCAGAGAAACATCTGCAGTAGCTTCACGCCGCGTTTCAATAATCAATAATCAGATTTCCCACAAAACAAATCCAGTTACCTCGTTAAAGATCTCAGATGTAAAATGTGTTTCATATTTTTGACTAAAGCTGCAACCAGAAAATTAATAAATGACTTTTATAATTGATTAATTATTTCTGTCATTTTTCAAACAAACAAACATGAAATGTTCTTTGCAGCTTCTTCAACACATAATTAAATAAATCAGAGCTGATCACTGTTACATTTACAGGCAAAGCATTAATCAATAATATTATCTGCAGATTGATATTATCTCACTGATTGATTGATTGATTGATTGATTAGTCAATGAAACATCAGAAAAAAAGGTGAAATCCTTCAATTTATTTTTATCCAACAAAACGTCTGCATACGACAAACACGAGCAGCAAATCATCGTATTTAAGAAGCTGGAATCAGATTCCAGAGTTCAGACCGACAGAGCCGGACCACCGTCTGTGTGACCCGGAGCGACGGAGACCCGGAGCGCCGGCCCGGAGCGACAGAGACCCGGGGCGACAAAGACCCGGAGCGACAAAGACCCGGAGCGACAAAGACCCGGAGCGACGCCATCTCATGATAATGCTGAGTTTTCATTTAATGCTGTTGCCATAGCAACGTGGCAACCTCTGATGTTCCATCATGAAAGAGGAAGTCGTCGGCGTCCAAGTCTGAACACCTCAGGACGGACTCGTAGCGCCGCCAAGCAGTCGTCTGCTCTGCAGCGCCTCGTAGTGGTCACATGACGTCCGATAAGAGTTACAGCCTGTTTACACGGCGTGTTACTGTCTGTTTACACGGCGTGTTACTGTCTGTTTACACGGCGTGTTACTGTCCGTTTACACGGCGTGTTACAGCCTGTTTACAGAGCGTGTTACTGTCCGTTTACACGGCGTGTTACAGTCCGTTTACACGGCGTGTTACAGTCCGTTTACACGGCGTGTTACTGTCCGTTTACACGGCGTGTTACTGTCCGTTTACACGGCGTGTTACAGTCCGTTTACACGGCGTGTTACTGTCCGTTTACACGGCGTGTTACTGTCCGTTTACACGGCGTGTTACTGTCCGTTTACACGGCGTGTTACAGTCCGTTTACACGGCGTGTTACAGTCCGTTTACACGGCGTGTTACAGCCTGTTTACACGGCGTGTTACTGTCCGTTTACACGGCGTGTTACGGCCTGTTTATAGAGCGTGTTACTGTCTGTTTACACGGCGTGTTACGGCCTGTTTATAGAGCGTGTTACTGTCTGTTTACACGGCGTGTTACGGCCTGTTTATAGAGCGTGTTACTGTCTGTTTACACGGCGTGTTACAGTCTGTTTACACGGCGTGTTACTGTCCGTTTACACGGCGTGTTACTGTCTGTTTACACGGCGTGTTACAGCCTGTTTACACGGCGTGTTACAGCCTGTTTACGCGGCGTGTTACAGCCTGTTTACAGAGCGTGTTACAGCCTGTTTACACGGCGTGTTACTGTCCGTTTACACGGCGTGTTACAGCTCGTTTACAGAGCGTGTTACTGTCTGTTTACACGGCGTGTTACTGTCCGTTTACACGGCGTGTTACAGCCTGTTTACACGGCGTGTTACTGTCTGTTTACAGGGCGTGTTACTGTCTGTTTACACGGCGTGTTACTGTCCGTTTACACGGCGTGTTACTGTCCGTTTACACGGCGTGTTACAGCCTGTTTACACGGCGTGTTACAGTCCGTTTACACGGCGTGTTACAGTCCGTTTACACGGCGTGTTACTGTCCGTTTACACGGCGTGTTACTGTCCGTTTACACGGCGTGTTACAGCCTGTTTACAGAGCGTGTTACTGTCTGTTTACACGGCGTGTTACAGCCTGTTTACACGGCGTGTTACAGCCTGTTTACACGGCGTGTTACTGTCCGTTTACACGGCGTGTTACTGTCCGTTTACACGGCGTGTTACTGTCCGTTTACACGGCGTGTTACTGTCCGTTTACACGGCGTGTTACGGCCTGTTTATAGAGCGTGTTACTGTCTGTTTACACGGCGTGTTACGGCCTGTTTATAGAGCGTGTTACTGTCTGTTTACACGGCGTGTTACGGCCTGTTTACACGGCGTGTTACGGCCTGTTTACACGGCGTGTTACTGTCCGTTTACACGGCGTGTTACAGCCTGTTTACACGGCGTGTTACAGCCTGTTTACGCTGCGTGTTACAGCCTGTTTACAGAGCGTGTTACAGCCTGTTTACACGGCGTGTTACTGTCCGTTTACACGGCGTGTTACAGCTCGTTTACAGAGCGTGTTACTGTCTGTTTACACGGCGTGTTACTGTCCGTTTACACGGCGTGTTACAGCCTGTTTACACGGCGTGTTACTGTCTGTTTACAGAGCGTGTTACAGCCTGTTTACACGGCGTGTTACAGCCTGTTTACAGAGCGTGTTACTGTCTGTTTACACGGCGTGTTACAGCTTGTTTACAGAGCGTGTTACTGTCCGTTTACAGAGCGTGTTACAGCCTGTTTACAGAGCGTGTTACAGCCTGTTTACAGAGCGTGTTACAGCCTGTTTACACGGCGTGTTACTGTCCGTTTACAGAGCGTGTTACAGCCTGTTTACACGGCGTGTTACTGTCCGTTTACACGGCGTGTTACAGCTCGTTTACAGAGCGTGTTACTGTCTGTTTACACGGCGTGTTACTGTCCGTTTACACGGCGTGTTACAGCCTGTTTACACGGCGTGTTACAGCCTGTTTACAGAGCGTGTTACTGTCTGTTTACAGAGCGTGTTACAGTCTGTTTACAGAGCGTGTTACAGCCTGTTTACACGGCGTGTTACAGCCTGTTTACAGAGCGTGTTACTGTCTGTTTACACGGCGTGTTACTGTCTGTTTACACGGCGTGTTACAGCCTGTTTACACGGCGTGTTACAGCCTGTTTACAGAGCGTGTTACGGCCTGTTTACACGGCGTGTTACTGTCTGTTTACACGGCGTGTTACAGCCTGTTTACACGGCGTGTTACAGCCTGTTTACAGAGCGTGTTACTGTCTGTTTACACGGCGTGTTACTGTCTGTTTACAGAGCGTGTTACTGTCTGTTTACACGGCGTGTTACTGTCTGTTTACACGGCGTGTTACTGTCTGTTTACAGAGCGTGTTACAGCCTGTTTACAGAGCGTGTTACGCCCCACAGTGTGTCTGTCAGCGGCGGTTCTCGTGGGGCGATGTTGCCGAGGCAACGCAGGCTGCTTCGTCTCCACCGTGTTACCGTATATAACAGCTGTGGTCAGTATTTAAAAATGCGGTGATGACAGTAATGAGCATCACATGACCCCGGCAGGCGTCACATGACCCCGGCAGGTGTCACATGACCACGGTCAGGAATCTGCGGCCTCTCTGAGGTTAAACATCTGGTGAAGAACGCCGCCGTCCTTCCTAAACGCCTCCACTGTCTCGCTACTCTTCATCCTCGTCATCGCTGCCTTCACTTCCTCCTCGCTAACCCTCACATCATCCGACAGCGTCTGCTCCTTCATCAGGCTCTCAGAGGACCCTCCACCTCCTCCACCTGCTCTCCATCTCTGTCCTTCATCCACCTGACCTGCTGCACACCTTCCCTCCTCCAGCCAATCAGCTCCTCCTTTGTCCCTCTGTCATCCTCTCACATTATATACATACATATATTATATTCATACATAAACAGCAGCTGTTATGGTGCTGTTAGATATAACATATATATATATATATATATATATATCACATTTCTACATTACCAGCAGATGTTATGCTGCTGTTGGATATAATATATATATATATCACATTTCTACATTACCAGCAGATGTTATGCTGCTGTTGGATATTATATATATAATATTTATACAGTAATAAACAGCAGACACTATCCTGTTCAGTTATATATTAAATATTCAGCAGACATCAGTCTGTAATGTATAACATTAATTTATAGTTTAGCTCGATAGTTAACATTAATAACATTTTACATTAAACCGTTTACAAAGATTAAAAGTTCATTTAAACACCGTTAGCTGCAGCTAGCCGCGGAGCTACATTAGCAGCTAACGAGCCAACAATCTGAAATGAGGCGCTGAATCATTTTGATTTTTAAAGATGTGTGTTGGCTCACAGCCGTGGACACATTACTAAGATGTGGTTTCATGGATAATAAAGAGAAATGTGATTAAAGGAGGAATGAGGGGCCTACCTTTCCTTACGAAGCCATCCAGCGACGCTACCGGGCTAATGCAGAGCTAGCAGCTATGCTAGCAGGTTAGCTAGCTCGATGTGGCCGCTGCAGAAAATAACCTGAATAAAGGTTAAACATCGGAGTTTAGCGGCGCTTCTAATGAACAGAGTCCTCCGTGATCAACGGACAACACTCATATTATCCGCAGGAGAAGAACAGAAAACGTTTTTGAGGCTATGTTCTGTTTCTCTGCTGCCGACGACAAACTGATACTGCGTAACTAGCTAGCCGCTAGCTAGCCACACACAGGCTTATCAGCAGAGCGCCGATCACAACTCGTCGAGCAACACAAACCTTCATTCAACTAAATCAGTTTTTTATGGTGAAATCCGGCGGCCAGCTGAAAAGGGTGTTCGTGTTACTTCTGAAAACATGTTGATTCTCTTGAGATAATCTTGTCATGATTGGAAACACGTTTAATTCGCTAGAAAACCTCCTCAGTGGAAGCTGCAATGGGATTCTCTGTGATCGACCAGAAATCCTAGAAGTGTTAGCTTTTATCATTCTGAGCAAAATTAGATTTTTCTGAAATAACAAAAAACAAATGTATTCCTATAAAAAAATCAATAATTTACCAGACTTTCACTATAATAAATAAAACATAACATGAACTGAATATAAAACATGCTGCTTTAATCATTTAAAAATTGTTTATTATTGTTAAATTTCAGACTTTCAGGTTGTTTATTTGCTGAAATGTCCATGAAGACATTAGGAGACGTCTCTTCTTTGCTTTCAAGCGAAGCGGCTTCTGGATCTGTTGCTTCTGAAACATGAAGCTTAAATTAAAGACGATCACATGAAAAGCTGCAGATTTTAATTATAATACAGTTCATCCAGCAGTTTCTCTTTAATGCAGCAATTACAGGCAATTTCTTCAGAAACTGCATGAACTGTGTTAAAGGTGACTGAACGTCAGTGTTCATCAGTCAATAAGACATTTTAATAATATGAAAGTGGACTAATAATAATAACTTTATTTAAATAGCATCTTTAAAAACAGTTCACAGCTTTTCCCTTCATTTATTTCCAGTGATTTATAACCAGCGTCACAGTCTGAGGACATGCATCCCTCCGTCCCAGCATCCTCTCTTCTTCTCTTGCTTCTACGTGTCCTGTCCCGTCTTCTTTGTCCACCTCAGCTCCTCCCAGCTCGATACCGGCTATCGTTTCATAACATGAACTCTCACCGTTCCTCTGCAGACCTCCAGCCGCCCGCTCGCTCCCGCAGGAGTGCAGTGAAGAGGGAGACCAGTCCTCCACCAGGATGGGAGGATGTCTGTCTACAACCTGTAAATGCTGCAGGGTTGGAATCACACACCGCCAGATCAGTCCGTCTGACTGCTGGCAGCATGTTTCTCTGCAGGTTCTCTGCTGGATCCTGACAAACAGCTACAAACTCACGTATATCTTCCATCTCCTTGATGACTTCCTCACCGTCAGGCCGTCGTCTTCACCCCGTCAGACGGTCTCAACGCTCCGATAGGAACTTGGAGTTCTTCTGTCAGAGGAAACAAAGGTCTCAGCTCGTCCTGCAATTTCCTTTCAAATGTTCTTCTGGTTCACAGATGCACCAAACGTCATCTGCTCCTGCTGCCGACCACCTCAACGACACTGTCCACATCATCAAGGTCGATCCTTCTCGTCACACCTGGACAAAGCCTGCAGGGTGGAGCTTCTCCTCCAGGAACAGCATCTCCATGCAGGATGGAGCTTCTCCTCCTGGAACAGCATCTCCATGCAGGATGGAGCTTCTCCTCCTGGAACAGCATCTCCATGCAGGATGGAGCTTCTCCTCCTGGAACAGCATCTCCATGCAGGATGGAGCTTCTCCTCCAGGAACAGCATCTCCATGCAGGATGGAGCTTCTCCTCCAGGAACAGCATCTCCATGCAGGATGGAGCTTCTCCTCCAGGAACAGCATCTCCATGCAGGATGGAGCTTCTCCTCCAGGAACAGCATCTCATGCAGGATGGAGCTTCAGCATCTCCTTCAGCTCCAAGCCAGCAGACATCCAGCTGTTCACAGATGTTCATCGTCTCGTCCTGGCATCTGGATGCACCTGGAAGCTCTGATCTAAACATGCAGGGTCAAAGGTCAGGGGTTATGCTGCTGGCTCAGCGGTGAACTTCCTGGTGAGATTACGAGGTCATGAGTTTGATCCTCCTGCTCTGTTTCCAGTCAGCTGACTGGGAGCGCTCTCCCTTTCAACTGGTGCTGAATATTAAAGATCCGAACAACGAACTGATCAGAGAAAAGATTCACCAGACACAAAACATTTATTATCTGATTGATCCTCATCAGCTGATCTACACACATCAGCTGATCTACACACATCAGCTGATCTACACACATCAGCTGATCTACACACATCAGCTGATCTACACACATCACCAGTAAAACCAGTATAAACATACAGGAGTTCAACAGCTAACACAATGAATCATCTACTGTCACACACACACACACACACACACACACACACACACACACACAGGTTCATGGTCACTTTTGGGGTCATTACACAGACTTACAGTACTTTCCTGGACCTCCTATCATAACCTTTAACCTTTCCTCTTAACCACTGACCCCAGAATCAGCTGCTGGCAGGAACAGACTCAGACGCAGTGATGCAACACTTTATTCCCTCTGACAGGAAACTAGAACTTAAACAGACAGAACTAATGAAGGAAAAGAAGAACAGGAGAGGGACATGAAATAATCAGACACAGGAAGTGAAACAGGTGACCAGACATGAGGAAATATTTCAAAATAAAACAGAACTAAGGTAAAACAGTTGACACATAACACAGGAGGGACGAGGCAAAGCAGGAAAAGCTCCAGTAGACATTATCTCTGGTGAACTGGTCCCCAGTAGTAGCCTATGACAGACCGCACACACACAGCTGGAGGCTATCAGGTGACGTCCTCAGAAGTTCTCCTTGTAGAAGTTGAAGCCGAAGCGTTCACACTGAGCTTTGATGACCTTAGCGAGCGCCGGAGAGCCGCAGTAGAAGACGTGGACCTTCCCTTTCTTCTCCTGCGACACTTTCTGGAACACCTGACACAGCGAGCAGAGCATCAGACCAGCTGACCGTCACCCAGCCTGCTGCACCTTCACTACGCATCACTGGGGTTTAACAGGCTGTATTATTATAGTTCTGGTCCTGGACTAAGATGCTTTACGTTACAAACTGAAGCTGATGATGCCGTTCTTCATCATCGCTTCCTTCAAACAGCGTCCTCACCTTTCCCCACTCCGGCCGCCCGGGCTGGGTTCTGGTCCTCAGGCCGGTGATGGAGTCTCTCTTCTCCTTCTTGGCCAGAAGGTCCAGCGCCATCTGCAGGCCGATGGCCTTCATGTCGTTCTTACTGAGCGCTGACGTCATGTACATGTGCATCTCCAGGAAGCGTCCTGAAAGACATCAGCCGTCGGCGTGTGAACAGTTTAGCAGCAGGACTCTGACATACCACACCTGAGTCACCGGCCAGACGCCTCTGCAGCTGTCTGACGGTGGACCAGCTACCAAACACCATGTGATCCTCAGACTCCCTCTGAACCCCCGATAGACCGACAGACTGATGAAATAAACACTGTTCATCCCCTAACCTTTAACCCTGTGGTTAGTGACTAGAACTTTAAGCCATCATCAAACATCACGACTGTTTAAAGTTCACATTAAATGATATTTAACAGTAAATCAGTTCCAACCAATAACATCCTGACATCCACCCATCAACCAGTCCTCAGCTGGTGGAGCTGAGAGTCATGTGACACGCCAACCTTCCTGCCAACAGAGGCGCCGGCTCAGAAAACGCTCGCATCGTTGTGAAGTCATGTGATCAAACTACATATGTGGAGTTAGATCTGGAGGATGAGCTGGTGTGTTTCAGTGTGTCGGTGCCTGCAGCCTCCTGAAGCGTCATCACGTCACACAGCAAACCAAACGTCTGTAACGTCTTTATGTAACAGGGTCAACAGGTGGAGCATCTAAGAGTTCATTTACGTTCAGGTGAGCTCCACCCTGAGAACGATGCCCCGTCTTTACCTCTCCCCGCCTGCTGCTGTAGAAACGACTCAGGAGCAGGTTTGTTTCTTGTTCTGTTATTTAATGTGTGTAGGAGTCTGAGTTAAGATGTGACTGTTTTTATTTACTTCTGTTGTCAGCTGCTGGGTTAGGGTTAGGGTCCTTCTGACACGACGCTAACAGTTATAATATCTGTGTTTATAATATCTGCAGGTGTGTCTCACCCTCCGGCTCCTCGTCCGCCTGGTCCATCTCCAGTTTGGTCAGTAAACTGACGAACCATTCAAAAGACTTCTGGTCTCTGTTGATCCAGATGAAGTCGACCTGCAAACCAACATTAATGATGAAACACAGATTTATAAAAGTATCTGATTTCTGATGAACTGAAGTTATTTTCTGACCTTCCGTAACTTCATCTCGCTGTCTTTGATGTTCTCACACCAGGAGTAGTTACAGTTGGGACAGTTCTGCTTCCTCCTGCGGTACCTGGAACACAACACCTCCTCATCACTCATCTGCTTCCTGTGAGGAACCGGCGAGGAGCCGCTAACAGGCGGATGCTTGTTCCTGATTGGTCAGACTAACAGTTATATTTATTATTCACTGACTTTTAATCTATCAAGAGAAAATAGTGATAACAGCTCAAGGTCCATTTACTGGCTACTTCCAGAACTTTCAACCATATCGCCTGCTCTTCATTAACTCTCAGTTGTCATGGAGATGGATCTGAAGTCCCGGATGTGATCCTGGTAGCTGCTGAGCTTGTATGCTAATGCTAACACATCTCCATGACAACAAAGATACAGTTGAAAGCTCCACTAGTAAGTGGACCTTGAGTTGGGACTGTTTCATAAAACTGCTATTTTCAAAGTTGAGAATGATGTTCGTGCTCTGAAGCATGCTGGGAGATGTAGTTTGGCTCTGAGCAGACCCAAAGCATGCTGGGAGATGTAGTTTCTAGGTTTCTGTTGGTAGACCTGGATACTGCTGCTGCTCTCTGCATTGATCGGCAGGTGTTTGGATTGACCGGCAGGTGTTTGGATTGATCGGCAGGTGTTTGGATTGATCGGCAGGTGTTTGGATTGACCGGCAGGTGTTTGGATTGACCGGCAGGTGTTTGGATTGATCGGCAGGTGTTCGGATTGATCGGCAGGTGTTTGGATTGATCGGCAGGTGTTTGGATTGACCGGCAGGTGTTTGGATTGATCGGCAGGTGTTTAGATTGATCGGCAGGTGTTTGGATTGACTGGCAGGTGTTTGGATTGACCGGCAGGTGTTTGGATTGATCGGCAGGTGTTTGGATTGATCGGCAGGTGTCTCACCTGTACATGATGCTCTGCAGGATGGAAGCAAACGGTGTGATGCCGATGCCGGCGCCGATCAGGACGGCGTGCTCAGAGGCAAAGATCTGTCTGGTCGGAGTCCCGTACGGTCCGTCTACGTAACACTGACACAGTTCATCCATCAGTCTGACAGCATTTAAACGCCTCTTCAGTCAGCTGATCAGTTTTCTTGTTAAAAAGATGTTTTTGGTGATAAGACATCGTTTATCTGTAAATTAATGTGTAAATGTTGGTGTTTGCTCACCTTTATGTTGCAGAATCTGTGATTCTCACCAAACTTAGCAGGAACCTGCAGTTTACAAAGAGAAGCAGCTGATGGCAGACATAAAAGACATAAAAGGATCAAACCAACTCAAACCAACACTGAGCAGATCTACTAACTGTCTTCTTCCTCTGCTGTTTCAGGATTGAGACGCTTTAAACATGAAACAATGTGTTTGTGTTTTTAGGGCAGAAAGTCACTGACATGGTGCTTCTGGACTGTTTAATGAATTAAATAAGAAACATAGAGAATATAGTTTCACTTTATTAGTGTCTGTTGTTATGTTTGTGTTGTTGGAGACAGTCTGTGTGTTGTTTCACTATGAGTGTGTGTGTGTCACATAAATAAAATAAACGTTCATGTTACATGAAAAATAATCATTTATCATTTATCTGTGACGCAGACAGGAAGGAGGAAAGTGTTGACAGATGAACTGACGTGTTCAACATCAGAAACATCCTTTAATGCTTTGAAACAGCCGAGGCTGATGATAGTGAGCCTCACGTCTCTGAGTGGAGGAGCTTCTCCTCTCTCTGCAGGCCCCAGTTCATCTGGAAGAGGCTCCGCTGGCCTCGGAGCTCCGGACTCCGACACCGACCCGGGAGCCGGACGGGCCTGCGAGCGGCTCTGGCGGTACATCGTCAGCTCGATGGCGTCGTCCTCATTAGACGCTACGGCGCCGTTACGGTTTGCAGAGCTGAACAGCTCCTCCTGCAGGGAAGTCAGAGGAGAGCTTCACTACGTCATCAGGAACAAACCAACGGACCCAGCTGTGCACTAGTGAGTACACAGCTGTGCACTAGTGGGTATACAAGTGTGCACTAGTGAGTATACAACTGTGCACTAGTGAGTATACAGCTGTGTACTAGTGAGTATTCAGGTGTGCACTAGTGAGTATACAGCTGTGCACTAGTGGGTATACAGGTGTGCACTAGTGAGTATACAGGTGTGCACTAGTGAGTATACAGCTGTGCACTAGTGAGCACACAGGCGTGCACTAGTGGGTATACAGGTGTGCACTAGTGAGTATACAGGTGTGCACTAGTGAGTATACAGCTGTGCACTAGTGAGTATACAGCTGTGTACTAGTGAGTATTCAGGTGTGCACTAGTGAGTATACAGCTGTGCACTAGTGAGCACACAGGCGTGCACTAGTGGGTATACAGGTGTGCACTAGTGAGTATACAGCTGTGCACTAGTGAGCACACAGGCGTGCACTAGTGGGTATACAGCTGTGCACTAGTGAGTATACAGCTGTGCACTAGTGAGTATGCAGGCGTGCACTAGTGAGTATACAGCTGTGCACTAGT
>CM055844.1:5623772-5631272 GCA_029490765.1 Euthynnus affinis | reverse complement strand
TTGATTAAACTGTTGACCTGATGGTGAGGTTCTCCATGACCTCGGGGAAGTTCTCCAGCTCAGCTTTCAGCTCCTCGAAGGTGATGGAGCCGCTGTTGTCTTTATCAGCTGACTCAAACAGCGCCAGCGTCAGGTCGTCCAGCTTCTCCTCCGGCAGAGAGATGGCGCTCTCACGCAGACACGACTTCAGAACCGTTCGCAGCTCGTCAGGATCAATCGAACCGCTGCCTGAAGACAAAAACACAAACTGTTGAAGGAGAAGAGTTTCAGATCTTTTCCTTGAAACTTTCAGAAAAGATGTAAAAACGTGGAGGAGAAAGGTCTGCAGCCCCAAGGCATGCTGGGTAAGAAAGGTACATATATAGTTATAGATACATAGTTTGAATGCTGACGTAAGCGAGAGCTTCACGCCTCGATCCCAACATGGCTGCGTCACGTTTTGCTCGGGCGGAGACAGGACGCCAGGACAGATATCTAGCTAGCGTTAGCTGCGGCTGTCCGTGTGCAGCTCTGAGGTTTGTTCCTCAGGTTAAAGTGTGAAGCAGCAGCGGGACCGTCAGGGAGAACCCGACATATCGGCTGATC
The DNA here is from genome assembly GCA_029490765.1 of Euthynnus affinis. Lineage (NCBI taxonomy): Eukaryota > Metazoa > Chordata > Actinopteri > Scombriformes > Scombridae > Euthynnus > Euthynnus affinis. The sequence continues at coordinate 5,630,687 of CM055844.1, read as the reverse complement.
ACAGTATACACACATTTCATTTTAGAGACGTTATCGGCCGATACCGATGACGTGCCGATAATACTGAGCATACTGATGTAGTGATGTGATATACGATCATTTGCCAGACGCTCTACGCTGTTCCTGCGTCTGACTTCCTGTCCGGCTCGATCTGCTCTGTGCAGCATCCTTCAAAAACAGACGAAGGAGGAGCGGCGAGCTGCGTCGACCGCCATGTCGAAGCCAGAACACGACGCAGACGCACCCGCTGAGGAGGAGACTTCCCTCCATCTGTCTGAATATATGCATAAAGCTTCCATGTCACTTCCTGTGTGTTTCTACAGTGTGTGTGTGTGTGTGTGTGTGTGTGTGTGTGTGTTTCTCTGACCGTCCACATCGTACACCTGGAACAGGAACTTGAGCTTGTCGGTCTCGCTGCCGTGGATCAGCAGGTTCAGAGCTTTCAGCAGCTCATCCAGGCTGATGGAGCTGCTGCCGTCAGAGTCGAACAGAGCGAAGAAACGCTCTGCAAAGAAAGACTGAACACAAACACGTCAAAAACACGTCACATGACAGGAAACTCTCCGTAAACAGGCCTCGCTTACGTCCAACTAACCTCTTTGACCTTGAGAGCCGTCTTAAACTCGTCCAGATCGATCTCTTTGTCGTCTCCTGCGATGCTCTCAAACTGTTTGGTGACCCACTCCAGCCAGCGGGCGTCCTCGTCCAGACTCATGGTCACCTGCTGAAGACATGAAGGTGTCAGGAAGAGAAGCAGCAGACGGACCAAACGCAGGACGCAGCGGGCGGAACTAACAACACAGAACCGAACAGAACAGAACCGAGGATCCAACAACACTGAAGGAAAACCAGGACTTACAAACGGAACCAATGAAACAACAAGGCACAAGACACAAGGGCAGGCTGGGAGCTGATTGGCTGGGAGTTGATTGGCTGGGAGCTGATTGGCTGGGAGCTGATTGGCTGGGAGTTGATTGGCTGGGGGCTGATTGGCTGGGGACTGATTGGCTGGGAGCTGATTGGCTGGGAGTTGATTGGCTGGGAGCTGATTGGCTGGGAGCTGATTGGCTGGGAGCTGATTGGCTGGGGGAGAAATGGGGAGCAGGACAGGTGTGAAGGGAAAGGCAGTCTGAGGAGGAGCACCGCAGAACAAAAACAATCACAGAGATAATCTGAACTTTCTCGTTCTGAACCAGGCGAAGGTGAAATATGACAGATTACAGCAGAACGCATGTTTACGAACCGTTTAATACAACAAGCATCTCAATATAACCTGCAACATATCTGATCATCCTTCTCCCAGTCTGGAGGCATCTGGTGCATACTAGTGGATACTGGTGCATACTGGTGCATACTGGTGCATACTGGTGACCATGGAGCCAGACTGGGACAGAACCAGGACGCAGGCGAATCTACTGAAGTACCGTACTTATTATTTTATCTTGTTTTTATTCATATTATTAAAAGGGTTTATTTTCTATCTTATGTTACATTAATATTTTGTTTTACATGTTTTATGTTCTTATTCATGTGAAGCACTCGGTGAATATCATTACTTTTGTTGTAAAGCTTTGAGTTGCATTTCTTGTATGAAAGGTGCATATAAATAAAGTTATTATTATTATTATTAACTACAGTTTAGAGCTTCTTTACTGTTTTATTTCCATGTGATGCTACTTTCTACATTTCAGAGGGAAATATTGTACTTTCTACTCCACTACATTTATTTGACAGCTTTAGTTACTTTTCAGATGCAGATTTGACACAATGGATAATATAACAAGCTTTTAAAATACAACACATTGTTAAAGATGAAACCAGTGGTTTCCAACCTTTTTGTCTTTTGACGTCTTACAAAAAGCAGTGTGTAGTCGGGGTCACATTTCACATGTCTATGAGTTGTTAACAGCTCCACCAAATAGTGATTTTTCCCTCTAAACTTCTCACATGCTTTCATTTCAATAAATGTTCAAATGATCCAATATTTCAGCAAAAATCAAGGATTAGAGAAAAAGTCCAGAAACTGAAAACAGATTTGTGTATCAGAACTTTGTTTTTTCTTCTTTCCTCTCCCATTAATCATCTCACGACTCCTCAGATTTATCTGCTGACCCTTTGGAGGGCCCCGACCCCTAGGTTGGGAACCAGTGGACTAAACTAGCTAACTGTATATAAAGTAGTGTAAACTAGCTCCACCTCCAGCAGCTACAACAGTAACATGCTGCTCTAACACTGATGCTTCAGTATTAATAATCTAATGATGTCATATATAATAATATATCAGTCAGAGGGACCAAACCACTACTTTTACTGCAACACTTTAACTACATCCAGCCCATAATATGCATGGACTGTTACTGCAGTAATGTGTCTGAGTACTTCTTACTGTGTACAGGTGTGTAACAGACTCACCAGTCACCAGTTTGTCTCCTGATGTCAGCTGCTGTTCGTACAGAATATTTGGACAAAAAAGCAAAATTCTCCCAAAGTTCCTACAAATATCTTCTTTCTGATCTGCTGCTGTGTATTTTTACAGTCTGTGATGTTCAGAAGCAGATTAAACCTTCCGTTCAGAAGCAGGTGGATCGTAGTTTAAAAGAGAGTTAAAAAGGGCATTAAATTCATCTTTGGCTGTATTAAATATAAATCATATTTTCCTGCTGAGGATGTGTCACTTCCTTCTCTGGAATTTAAACTGCTGATTATTTTGGGCTGGAAAATGTTTGGGTTTTTTTGCTGAGTGGAGAGTTACTTTACTTCCTGTCTCTACCTTCCCGACAGGAACCATCGAAGCTGAGCTGTGACTTTTCTGAAAGACTATTAGTGATTATGGGATGTTTGTGCAACACTGAACTCCAGACATCATTCAGCTGAGCAAACTGGGAGAAGTGTGGAAGTGTGACTGAAAGACAACTGGCTCATAACTCAGACTGAGGACAGGTCAAAGGTCACAGGTGCTTTTTAAATCGTGTTGCTTCCTTCCTGTTTCTCATCGTTCATGCATGTTGTTTGTATGTTGTTCCACGTTTCATACGATTTAACTCGATAATATGATTGTTTGGTGAAAAAAACTCAACAGATAAAAATTAAAACTAGCTGCTGGCTGTCACGCAGATTCAGAGACGTCGTTGTTATTTGCTGCTCTTTTCTGTTTAATCAGCGACTCAGTGAACAGATCAGACTGATGAAGCAACAAAGAGCTTCAAGGTACAACAAGTTTGACTTTTTAGAGACTAAAAACCCTGATAATGCATTAAAGGGTTAAACAGTAGGATCACATCATTTACCTGAACTGACGGATTGAGAAGTACGTATAAATTATAAATGTCACATTTGAATAAATAATTGTAAATTGTATCACGATTTCATACTTTGGTCAGTTTGATGGTGAAAAATATATTAAATGACTGTTGATGTGCAGCGAATGCAGAGCAACATGTTCGTGTGTTTGTGCCTTCGTGAGCAGCTGAAGGTGTTTGGACACCCTGCTGCATCAACATTTAGGATGTTGCCATGGCGATGTCAGCCACAGAGACAGAAACACAACAACACATGTTGGGATTCAAACCAATACTTTGTTTTACAGCTCCTTTAATTTTACACTAATTTCCTGAAACATTTCTGAGTAATTTGCAGGTATTTAGAGGAACGGTGGTGAGTTTAGCGCAAATAATAAAAAACAACTTTCTGTTTAGTTGGTTTACTGACAGAAAATAAAATATAATGAGCACATTTCCCATAAACTACCAGATGACATCACGCTGTCAAAGACTGTCACTTATCACATGTTTTTTCTTATGTACAGTTTTTCTCATAATTTGTACCAAATGTCTAAAAGATGAACCGTTTGATATCTATAAATGTGAATACTCAAAGCATTCACAAATTCCAGGAAATCAATATAAAATTAGAGGACCTGTAATTTATTTATTAGTTTTATATAAAATATGATAATAAAACTATTTACTGATCTGCACTTAAACAAAAAGTCACTTTTTCTTTTGTTTGTTGTTAAAATCTTTGCAACAGTTCAGTTTATTTTCTATTTTAACTGAAAACTTAATTTATTTCATTAAAAGCTATAAAAACATCAGATTACACTACTGTCACACTACTGTCACACCACCGTCACACTACTGTCACACTAATGTCACACTACTGTTACACCACTGTCACACTACTGTTACACTACTGTCACACTAATGTCACACTACTGTTACACTACTGTCACACTAATGTCACACTACTGTTACACCACTGTCACACTACTGTCACACTACTGTTGCACCACTGTCGCACCACTGTCACACCACTGTCACACTACTGTTACACTACTGTCACACTACTGTTGCACCACTGTCACACTACTGTTACACCACTGTCACACTACTGTCACACTACTGTTACACTACTGTCACACTACTGTCGCACTACTGTCGCACTAATTTCACACCACTGTCACACTACTGTTACACTACTGTCGCACCACTGTCGCACTACTGTCGCACTACTGTCGCACCACTGTCACACTACTGTTGCACCACTGTCACACTACTGTTACACTACTGTTGCACTACTGTCACACTACTGTTACACTACTAACAGAGTAACTGGATTATAACATCATAACCTGATCAAACATCTCAGTAAATACAATAAAACAACTATAAACAGCACTGATTGTAAAAGAAGATGCAAGTTTTACCTGCTGCAGCGTCGAGCTGTAACTGGATGTTACTGGGAGCTGTAACTGGATGTTACTGGGAGCTGTGACTGGATGTTACTGGGAGCTGTGACTGGATGTTACTGGGAGCTCCTCTCGCTTCTTTCTTCATCTCCTCTTGTTCCTGTCTGTCAGCTGGAGCTGACATGCTGCCGCCCACTGAGCTCAACATGTTTAACCCTCTGTGAATAGAAACTGCAACACTGACAGGAAACAGGAAAGACACAGAATATATATATATATATATATGTATATATATATATATATATATATATATATATATATTCTGTCCCAGTTTGGCTCTGTGTCCCTCCACCAGTCCACCAGAAGCTTTTCTTCCTGGTTAAGACTGGCCTGAGTGTTAAAGTGAACTGAAACACTAGTTGTGACCCAGATAGCATACAGAAGCGGGCCACTTCGGCCAATGATACGGATAAAACGGACGTGAGTCTGAAGTGGCCCACATGTAAAATAACAAATATCGCCCAAATATGGTTGAACATAAATGGGTCACTATTGGTGAAGATGCGGCACAACTGGTAGTGACTAATCTGGGAATGGCCCGCATATGATATGGCCGAAATATTTCACATCAATCTGGGCCACTTCTGGCAAATATACCCACATCCTGCATGGAATGAAGCACTGAGGCGGCCCGCTCCTGTTTGCCTGATCTGGGCCACAAGCACACCGGGCTTCAGGAGGTGGAGCGGGTCGTCCACTAATCAGAAGATCGGGGGTTCGATACCCGCCTCCTCCAGATGTGTCCTTGGGTCAGATACTGAACCCCAAACTGGTTCTGATCAGTGAGAAAGGGTTAGGGTTAGGGTTTGTGTGATCTAAACAAACTCGCCGTCAGAGGTGAGTGGCATCATGACGGCGGTTATCAGCTGTTGTTGTTAACTCAGACTTCCTGTTTCAGGTTCTGTCAAAGGAGGCGTTTGGCAGTAAACGGACCAATCAGGTGCAGCCTGCTTCAGTCAGGAGGAGCAGGTCGTTATGACGGAGATGTGAAGAATATAAACACAGCGAAGAGATGAACGCTGGCAGAAAACTGCTGATCATGCAAATTTATAAATTAATAAATGAATTTCACCTCAGTGACTTTCAGAGCTCTGAAACTTTAAACTTTATACTCAGCACGTACGTTTAAGACTGACATCCCATAATAAAGGAAATCACTTGAATCAAAGTGAAATTCATTTTATCGATGAAAAAGCCAACAGACTAATTTCTTTTAGATGTTCAAAGTATTTTTTCATTAGTTTTTAGTTTATTAATATATTTTAAGAGTTAACGTTGTTCTATTACACCGTTACAGATTCACAATACGACATCAAAACAATTAAAAGACTCATTTTAACACATTTATAATCAGTGTTTAATGATCCAAACATAAACAAACTTCATCATTCTGTCAGTGATGACGATGAGCTGTGAAGGAAAAAGGACGACTGGACTCTCACCAGTCTCACCAGTCCTCCCCAGTCTCACCAGTCTGACCAGTCTTCACCAGTCAGACCAGTCAAACCAGTCTGACCAGTCCTCACCAGTCCAGTCTGACCAGTCAAACCAGTCTGACCAGTCAAACCAGTGAGGACTGATGACGCTGTTTGAAGCGTCTTCAGAGACTTTTCTGACCTGGAGGAGTGAGGACGTCTTCAGGTCCCTCTGACAGTGGAGGAGATGTTATGGTTTTACTGGTTTTACTGGAAACCATCACACAGAGCGAGTCGTTGTTTCTTCTTACTGGTGTTTGCTGATGTGTTGAATAACTTTTCACTGCTTCAGGTGACCTCAAACATTTACAGTAACTCAGATTATTTCCCAGGAGTCCCTGCAGACAGCGTTCAGTGATGTCACGATGATGTCATCATTATTCATGAGAAGTAAAACGTAAAAACAGATTTTCCTCCACATGTTCAGAAAATCACCTCTTTATTGGAGACAATATAAAACATCACAGTACAAATAATTTAAGGCAACAAACGTCTTTCTGTTTCTAAAAACACAACAAGAAACATTCTGCAGGTTCAGAAGAGGTCAGACTGACAGCTGTGATCACCTATAACACCTGTAACACCTGTAACACCTGTATCTGTATCACCTGTACCTGTAACACCTGTACCTGTAACACCTGTATAACCTGTACCACCTGTAACACCTGTATCACCTGTAACACCTGTACCTGT
>CM055844.1:5598772-5618772 GCA_029490765.1 Euthynnus affinis | reverse complement strand
GCGTTGCCTCTCATGGCTGACAGTGTGAGGTCAGTAAATCAGGCTGACTGGACATCAGATAATTAGATAAATGCACTTCAGGAATATTCAGACTGACTTTATCTGGAAGTTTGTTTCTGTAAGAAGATCGAACGCTTTCAGAACCAGCAGGACTCAGAGTGGAAGGTAAACAGACTGACCCTGCGGCCCGCCGCTCCGCCGCCCGCCGCTCCGCCATGAACGATGCAGTCATCGCTGTCCGACTGAGTCGATTCCCTCTGATCCTCTGCAGCCGCTGGGACCTCCTCAACATCTGGACGGGTCGGGACAGGAAGCAGAGAGGAGACAACAGATCAATCAGTGGAACAACAGAAGAAGAACTGACGAACTGTGAAGCTGCTCTAAAGATTATCGACAGACGCCTTCAATATTTATGTTTGTGTGCTCGGGAAGCCCTGTAGGAAAAAACACCTGCACCTGTAAGACAGAGCACAGGGCTGAAAAACAGGCGCAGGGGGAGTTTGGGGAGATGATGATGATGATGATCAATACTAATCAATATTTCCTCACCTTCGATGATCTGCTCGGAGACGTCAGAGTCGTCAGAGTCGGACGGAGCGCTCGCCGCCACCAGCTGCCCTTCAGAGAAGTGAGACTCTTCATCCTCGTCTTCCTCTGCTGCGACGCCGGCAGCGTCAGACGGCAGCTGCAAAAACACAAAACACTTCAAACGGTGATGAAACATAAAAATATAATATTTATTTTATAGGAAATATTTGGTAAAAACAAACCAACAAACCAAATATTTCAGTGTAAAGAACGAATAAAGAATAAACTGATTTATAAATACAAACAGTCTGTAACTGATTATTTATTATTAAACGCTAAAGGAACAAAATGTGTTTTACTTTATAGACAAATATATAAATAACTGATGATCTGATCAGTCTGCAGGTAAACTGGGAGCTCTGAGCTGCTGCCAGGGGTCATGTGACTGACGGCAGGGGTCATGTGACTGACGGCAGGGGTCATGTGACTGGGTAAGGGTCCCTGTGAGGCTCAGTCTTCTACCTGGTCGTCTGCAGCTGACGTTTCTATAAACGTGACCTTTTTAGCCGCCGGTCCTTCCTTCAGGTGCGTCCTCTGTCTGAGCTTCGGCAGCGGTGCCTGATGGGAGAAAACATTAACGCCATGAGCCGCTTCACTTCCTGTTGTCTCGGTTCTTTATGTGTTTATGTTCTGACCTTGGAGGCAGCAGCGTCAGGGAGGGAGTGATGAACAGGCTCCTCTTTCTTCTCTTCCTCTTCTTGCTTCTCTTCTGGGATGAGTTTGGACTCTTCAGCAGTCCTGATGGAGCCTGCAGGAGGAAGGTAAGCGAACCGCCACTTCAGTGTGACCTCCAGATGACCTGCGGGACGTCCGGAGGGGTCGGTCAGCTCAAACACACCTGAAGCACAAACAGGAAACACATCAGCCTCGTTAGAAACGTGTGGACGCAGGGCGGGGAACGCGGTGACGTTACATCACTCCCAGCTGATCTGGGGTCAGTCTGCTGAGGATCCTCTATCAGTGTCCTTCAGAGGCTGCACATCAGCCTGCTGAGGATCCTCTACCAACCACAGCCCCCAAACTACAGAACTAATAGAGACATCAGCGTCCTTCAGAGGCTGCACATCAGTCTGCTCAACAAACCAAACACATCATGTATTTAACACTTTCTGTTCCTCCTCCAGGTTTTAGTGTCCTGAGAGGATTTCTGATCATTTTTCTGTCAATAAAAAGGTTCAGTTTTGAACTAAATCAAGTGGATGTGAGACATAACTGAGACTCAGGTTTCTGATGTTTGAGCTTCAGTGTGTCTGAACAGACAGAGCTGGTCTGTGGAGGGTCTCTAGACTAAACATGTAGATCAGATGTAAAACGTCTCACCGCTGACGGCGTCGTCCTGAGCCAGAGGCAGCAGAGGCACTCGGGCTTTGCCCACGTAAACGTCCATCTGCTCCTCCTCGTAGTCGAACACGTAGAACTGAAGGGCCTCGGACTTCAGGTAGCGGTCCAGATCCTCGTCCATGTGGACGGAGTAGGACTTGAGATCGTTGAACTGGGGGTGGCAGCAGGCGTGGACGGTGGCGGTGGGATAGTCGGGGAAGTCAAAGAACTTGTAAACCACATAAGGGCTGGGCTGCAGGGCGCCGCCGGGCTGCAGGGCGCCGCCGGGCTGCAGGGCGCCGCCGGGCTGCAGGTCTTTGCAGCGCTGCACGTTGATGCAGAGTTCATTCCAGCTGCTGCTGAGCGGCTGCAGCTGAGAGAGACGGTTAGTTTCAGTAAATGTGTTCTCTTCAACTAGGAAAGCACCTTAAAGGATATTTTATATCCTCTATGTCGATATCCAACCCCTCCCAGCCGATATCCAGCCCCTCCCAGCCGATATCTGTGCAGATGTGATGTGCAGCTGTGTGAGGAGGCGATTCTGCTGCAGCATAGATTGTACTGAGTCTGATCCAGAAAGACAATATATGAAGGAAGAATGTAGGAAGCCTTCAGACTGTAATGAAGCTGCAGAGTGGGTGGAGCAGCAGAGTTTTCATTGACTTTATTAGACAGACAGGATTAATGTGTAGGATTTAATCTCTGCTCCTCACTCCGGACCAGAAGGTGGCGCTAACGCACCTCATACGCCGCTCGCCCACCGACCGCCGTTATAAAGCAAACAGAGCGCTACATCCTGTCGGCCGAGGTGTTTCCTGTCTGCGACTGTTTCTCCCTGACGGTCCGCTGTTTCCTCCCAGCTGACGTTAGCTTGGAGGCTAATGTTAGCTTGGAGGCTAATGTTAGCTCGGAGGCTGACGTTAGCTCGGAGGCTAACGTTAGCCCCGGCTGTCCATGTGCAGCACTGAGGTTTGTTGTTCAGGTTAAAGTGGGAAGAAGCAGCGGGACTGTCAGGGAGAAACAGTCCGTGGAGGAGAAGGAGACGTATCAGCTGATCAGACTATATACAGATTTTATTTTAGAGATGTTATCGTCCGATACCGAGCCGATAATATCGTCCATCCTTAGATATAAAAGTAAAAGAACTACAGGTTCATCACAACCTTCACTTTAATTTTCATGTTCTGTTAAAGATCAGAAAGACGAGCAGTGAGACGACCAGATGCTACCGTACTGGCTGTGAGTGTGTGCATCAGGTTTTCTACTGACAGACTATTAGAAGCATTACAGCTGCGCTCACTACATCATCTGACCGCTGGTGTGTTTTAGTCACTTCAGGATAAAGTTCTTGTAACGGAGCGTTTTCCTTTAACGAGCGTGTCAGGTGGCGTACCTGTGTGTCCTGGCTGATGAAGCCCACCGCCTTCATCTTCTCTCTGTACAGACTCCTGCTCTCCGTCATCGGCATCCTCATCCTCATCCAGTAATCCACAGAGCCGAAGGAGCGCGCCTCCTCACCCGCACCTGGCAACAGCAGCACCGAGTCACACTGCTACTGTTTATGTTTATGTTTATGTTTATGTTTACTGTTTATGTTTATGTTTACGGTTTATGTTTACTGTTTACTGTTTATGTTTATGTTTATGTTTATGTTTACTGTTTATGTTTATGTTTACTGTTTATGTTTACTGTTTATGTTTACTGTGTAGTGAGCTACCAGCTGCAGACAGTGAGTGTGTTGTTTGTGCTGCTGTGACTCACCGATCAGCGGTACGGTGCCGTGAACTTTGCCGTCGTGTTGCAGGAGCGGCTGCAGTCGCAGCTGTCCGCTGGCCACAGTCTTCCAGTCCAGACCCAGAGCCTGATGCAGCTCCACGCTGACGGAGCAGCTGTGCAGGTAGTCCAGGAAGCGCTCGTCCATGTTCACCACGTACCTGGATGTGAAGCCGTACCGCGGCGTCCGGCCCGCCGCCACCGGCGTGGCGTGCAGCTCGAACAGATAGAAGGAGTAGGTGCAGAAGGTGGAGGGTTCGGCGTCCCCCAGAGTGTCGAGGGCGGACGCAGACAGAGCGGCGCCGACGATCTGCAGCTCCAGAAGGTTCTCTCCTCGCTCCAGATGAACGCTTTCATCCGACTCGTCTGCCTCGTCTTCATCGCTGACGTCCGGTTTGAAGACGTGAGCTTTGGTGCCGTAGGCGATGTCTCTGAGCTGAGCTGAGGAAGAGGAAGAGAAATCCTCTTCATCACATGACGCTCGATCAGGCTGCTGACGTCACGTTTGACATTTAAATTAACGATTAACTGATTCTTAAAGTAGTTCTCTGTTCATTTTCTTTGGATTATAATCAATATATTGATGATGATGATGATGATGGAGAGAAATACCTTCCAGCTTCCTGATCTTGGCGGCTCTGGTGTCCAACAGCTGAGCCTGATGTTGCAGCTTCTGTTCAAACTGCAGTCTGTCGCCGTCCATCTTCTGCAGCACCGCCTGCAGCTCCGCCTCATCACAAGAGCACAGGACACGGCTAATTAGCACGGCTAGCATGGTTAGCAAGGCTAGCATGGTTAGCAAGGCCAGCAAGGTTAGCAAGGACCGCAGGATCCTGATCCTGGTCCCCGCAGGATCCTGATCCTGGTCTGGTACCTTGTAGTCTTTGCTGATCTTGCTCTCCATGCTGAGGAGGCTTCTGGTCTTCTCGAGCTCCTGGATGGTTTCAGCGTGAGCGGCTCGCAGCTCTCTGACGGCGTTTTCTGTGCCGCCGCCGCTCGCTGCTTCCTCCTCCTTCAGGAAGCCGAGTTCACCGCTCCGCTCACACCTACGCTTCTGAAATTAAACATTTCATCAGTTTAATGAACCTTCTCACTCACACACACTCACACACACTCTCACACACACTCACACACTCACACTCTCACACTCACACACTCACACACTCACACTCACACTCTCACACACTCACACACTCACACACTCACACTCTCACTCACTCACACACACACTCACACACACTCACACACACACACACTCACACACTCACACTCTCACACACACACTCACACTCACACACACAGTCACACTCTCACACACACTCTCACACTCTCACACACACACACACACTCACACTCACACACACACTCACACACACTCTCTGACCTTTATCAGCAGCAGAGCTTCTGTCAGTTCGTCCACGTCGTGTTCAGTCTCCTTTAAAGAACAGAGAAGTAACTGGTTTAACTGGTTTAACTGGTTTAACCTAACATCTAAGCTAGACTAGCTCAGCGTTCCAACATCCACAAACGCCACCTGCCATCACAACTAGAGATCGATGAGGTACAAAGAACATGCTACAGCAAGGCGGAGAGAGGACGACAGGTCACACTCTGAGATTGGTTCCACGCCCCAACGAGCCCTGACGACCTTAACACAGCTGACCAAAGAATGACTATCATAACGAAGCTGGACACCCGGCACCTTCGTAGCCGACTACCACGGCTACGTGACAAAGTCACAGACTCTGAAAGTCTGCTAGAGGATGTGAATGCAGCACTAAGTACTATCCTTACTAGGAAAGTAACCAATCAGCTGATTAACACCACAGATGTTCGGCTACAAGATGAACACCATAAACCATAAAGAGCTTTACCCTCCATGAAGAAGGAGGCTGGAGGCCAAGATCAAGGCAACACGGAGAGAAGTTAGTAAACTCTCTGAGCTACAGAAAGGAATGTCTAGGAAGTACATCAAGCTGTTTATACCTGAAGCGCTGCAGACTGCCAAGCAAAGGCTCACAGCTCTGGCTTCCCGCCTGAAGATACACAGGAGAAACAGAAGCAGGAGAATAAACAGGATGTTCTCCACTGAACCATCCACAGTGTACTCTCAGTGGTAACACCAATGCCCAGTGGCTGGTGGATCTAAGAGCAGACCACAGCAACCTCCCAGAACAAGACCCAGTAACCATCACGATGGCAGACATCCAAGTACGAGTCTCAGGTATGAAGAGCTGGACAGCACCAGGACATGATCCACACCTACTGGCTAAAGAAACTAACTGCACTCCATGAACACCTGACAGCACAGAGGAACCAGCTGCTGATGGATGGGACCCAGAGTGGTTAACCCAAGGGCGGACAGTCCTGATCATGAAGGACCCCCAGAATGGCACGATCCCATCCAACTACCGGCCAATAACCTGCCTCTGAACAACACGGAAGCTCCTGATGAACAGGCACATGGTCTAATACATGAGCAGGGCTCAGGAAGGGATGGTAGTAACACCAGGGGAGCAGAGCACCAGCTACTGGTTGACAGAGCAGTCACTGTAAGGCCAGACAGACCAACCTGTGCACAGCCTGGATCCACTACAAGAAAGCCTACGACTCAGCGCCACACACATGGATACTGGAATGCTTGGAGATGTACGACATCAACAGGACACTGAGAGCCTTCATCAAGAACTCAATGGAAAACAACTCTGGAGGCTCAAAGCCGATCACACAAGGTGATGCTCTATCCCCACTGCTGCTCTGCACAGGCCTGAACCCAGAACCCTAAACCCCCTCAGCTAGATCATCTCAAAGAGTGGCTACTGGTACCGGTTCTGAAGTGGAACAACCATCATCACCTCCTCTACATGGAAGACATCAAGCTGTATGCCAGGAACGAGCGAGACATCAACTCACTGATCCACCTCACCAGGATCTACAGCAATGACATCAGAGTGTCATTCAGTCTAGATAAGTGTGGTCGGATGGTATCAAAGAGAGGGAAGATGATCAGAACCGAAGGGGTTGAACTACCAAAAGGCAGCATTGCAGATGTTCAGGACAGCTACAAGTACCTTGGGATCCCACAGGCAAATGGGAACCTTCAGGAGGCCTTAAGGAAGTCGGCCACAGCCAGATACCTGCACAGAGTAAGGCAGGTCCTGAAGAGTCGGCTGAATGGGAAGAACAAGATATGAACCATCAACACTGACATCCAAGAATACGTCAGGAGGACGGCCCAAAGATGACCTGCTGAGTGAGTCTCAGGCAGCAGAAACCCGATGATGCAGAGGAGGAGGGACCATCATGGAAGGACAAGCCCCTACACGGCATGAACCACCGACAGATAGAAGGATCCCAGGATCCCAGGATCTACCGCACCAGACAGGATCCCAGGATCTACTGCACCAGACAGGATCCCAGGATCTACTGCACCAGACAGGATCCCAGGATCTACCGCACCAGACAGGATCCCAGGATCTACCGCACCAGACAGGATCCCAGGATCTACCGCACCAGACAGGATCCCAGGATCTACCGCACCAGACAGGATCCCAGGACCTACCGCACCAGACAGGATCCCAGGATCTACCGCACCAGACAGGATCCCAGGATCTACCGCAGCAGACAGGATCCCAGGATCTACCGCACCAGACATGATCCCAGGATCTACCACTACAGACAGGATCCCAGGATCTACTGCACCAGACAGGATCCCAGAATCTACCACTACAGACAGGATCCCAGGATCTACCGCACCAGACATGATCCCAGGATCTACCGCACCAGACAGGATCCCAGGATCTACCGCACCAGACATGATCCCAGGATCTACCACTACAGACAGGATCCCAGGATCTACTGCACCAGACAGGATCCCAGAATCTACCACTACAGACAGGATCCCAGGATCTACCGCACCAGACAGGATCCCAGGATCTACCGCACCAGACAGGATCCCAGGATCTACCGCACCAGACATGATCCCAGGATCTACTGCACCAGACAGGATCCCAGGATCTACTGCACCAGACAGGATCCCAGGATCTACCGCACCAGACAGGATCCCAGGATCTACCGCACCAGACAGGATCCCAGGATCTACCGCAGCAGACAGGATCCCAGGATCTACCGCACCAGACTGGATCCCAGGATCTACCACAGCAGACAGGATCCCAGGATCTACTGCAGCAGACAGCATCCCAGGATCTACCGCACCAGACTGGATCCCAGGATCTACCACTACAGACAGGATCCCAGGATCTACCGCACCAGACAGGATCCCAGGATCTACCGCACCAGACAGGATCCCAGGACCTACCGCACCAGACAGGATCCCAGGATCTACCGCACCAGACAGGATCCCAGGATCTACCGCAGCAGACAGGATCCCAGGATCTACCGCACCAGACATGATCCCAGGATCTACCACTACAGACAGGATCCCAGGATCTACTGCACCAGACAGGATCCCAGAATCTACCACTACAGACAGGATCCCAGGATCTACCGCACCAGACATGATCCCAGGATCTACCGCACCAGACAGGATCCCAGGATCTACCGCACCAGACATGATCCCAGGATCTACCACTACAGACAGGATCCCAGGATCTACTGCACCAGACAGGATCCCAGAATCTACCACTACAGACAGGATCCCAGGATCTACCGCACCAGACAGGATCCCAGGATCTACCGCACCAGACAGGATCCCAGGATCTACCGCACCAGACATGATCCCAGGATCTACTGCACCAGACAGGATCCCAGGATCTACTGCACCAGACAGGATCCCAGGATCTACCGCACCAGACAGGATCCCAGGATCTACTGCACCAGACAGGATCCCAGGATCTACCGCAGCAGACAGGATCCCAGGATCTACCACTACAGACAGGATCCCAGGATCTACCGCACCAGACAGGATCCCAGGATCTACCGCAGCAGACAGGATCCCAGGATCTACCGCAGCAGACAGGATCAGCTACTGAACCCTCAAACTCCCAGAACTCTGGTAGAGGACCTGAAGACCCATCAGCCCCCCACATGAAAACAGTTAAACTGTTCAATGAATTCTGGACTGAGACGTGTGTGTTTGTATTGATGATATACTGATTAGTGATTGATCTCACTCTGCTGTGTGTTTGTATTGATGATATATTGATTAGTGATTGATCTCACTCTGCTGAGTGTTTGTATTGATGATATATTGATTAGTGATTGATCTCACTCTGCCGTGGGTCTTCAGCTGATCCGTCAGTTCTTCCAGCTTCTGCTTCTGTTCCACAAACTGAACATGAAGCTTCTGGTTTTCTTCCATCAGCTTCTCGTTTGTGTCTGAAAACATGGCAGTGATCATCATCATCATCATCACCATCATCACCATCATCATCATCATCATCATCACGTGCAGCAGAACATGATTCATAGATGATGTTTTATATGTTCAGTGGACCAGACGGCAGCTGGAACTGTTCTGATCATCGATCAATAAGGATTTGCTGCTTTTCTTCTTGTAATATTTATAAACTAAATGTTTTGGTCAGTCACACAATAACATTTCACTCTAAACCTTTTACACATTAAACACTAAATAATCAGTGATGAGTGAGTTATAATCCTACCAGACAAAGTCAGGAAGTGATGAACATGATGTGATGTTATAGTTCAGGCTGGTCTCTGATTGGCTGACATGCCGGTGATGTATGTGTGTGTATAAATGTGATGTAAAGGCGTCGCTACCTCTCTCAGCCTTGATCTTGTCGAGGATCTGGTTTTTGTCGACCAGGTCGGCCTTCAGCGCCGTCTCCAGCTGCGCGATCTGTAACTTCAGCTGCTGCTCCTGAACGCTCCACTTCTGCTGCTGAGAGACGTCGAAGGCGCTGAACACACAGAGAGCAGTTATTGATCATCATCAGTACATTTCAACTGTGACACATTTTACCTGTTTTAGTGTTACGACATGGAGACATACTGTAATAATAAAAATAATGATAAATACTATAATAATAATAATGATAAATACTGTCATTTGAATAATAATTGTCTGAAGTGAAGTTTAAAACCTTTAAAACCTTTTAAATCAGACGTGATCTTCAGTGACAGACCAGCATCAGAGTGCAGCTGCTCACCTGTTCACCAGTTTGTCGTTATTGTCCTTCAGAAGGTCTCGTTCCTGCTGCAGATCACTGATCCTCTCCTGCATCTGCAGACACCACACAACACCAGCAACACTCATCAGAACACCAGCAACACCAGCAACACTAGTAACACTCATCAGAACACCAGCAACACCAGTAACACTCATCAGAACACCAGTAACACACATCAGAACACCAGCAACACTCATCAGAACAGCAACAACACCAGCAACACTAGTAACACTCATCAGAACACCAGCAACACCAGCAACACTCATCAGAACAGCAGTAACACCAGCAACACTAGCAACACCAGCAACACTCATCAGAACACCAGCAACACCAGCAACACTCATCAGAACACCAGCAACACTCATCAGAACACCAGCAACACACATCAGAACACCAGCAACACTCATCAGAACACCAGCAACACTCATCAGAACACCAGCAACACTCATCAGAACACCAGCAACACTCATCAGAACACCAGCAACACACATCAGAACACCAGCAACACTCATCAGAACACCAGCAACACACATCAGATCACCAGCAACACTCATCAGAACACCAGCAACACTCATCAGAACACCAGCAACACTCATCAGAACACCAGCAACACCAGCAACACTCATCAGAACACCAGCAACACTCATCAGAACACCAGCAACACCAGCAACACTCATCAGAACACCAGCAACACTCATCAGAACACCAGCAACACCAGTAACACTCATCAGAACACCAGCAACACCAGTAACACTCATCAGAACACCAGCAACACACATCAGATCACCAGCAACACCAGCAACACTAGTAACACTCATCAGAACACCAGCAACACCAGCAACACCAGTAACACTCATCAGAACACCAGCAACACTCATCAGAACACCAGCAACACACATCAGAACACCAGCAACACTCATCAGAACACCAGCAACACACATCAGAACACCAGCAACACCAGCAACACTCATCAGAACACCAGCAACACACATCAGAACACCAGCAACACACATCAGAACACCAGCAACACCAGCAACACTCATCAGAACACCAGCAACACACATCAGATCACCAGCAACACCAGCAACACACATCAGAACACCAGCAACACTCATCAGAACACCAGCAACACACATCAGATCACCAGCAACACCAGCAACACACATCAGAACACCAGCAACACACATCAGAACACCAGCAACACCAGCAACACTCATCAGAACACCAGCAACACACATCAGATCACCAGCAACACCAGCAACACACATCAGAACACCAGCAACACACATCAGAACACCAGCAACTTCTGATGGAGGAACCATCATGTGTTCTAATAGAGGAACCATCATGTGTTCTGATGAAGGAACCATCGTGTGTTCTGATGGAGGAACCATCGTGTGTTCTGATGGAGGAACCATCATGTGTTCTGATAGAGGAACCATCATGTGTTCTAATAGAGGAACCATCATGTGTTCTGATGAAGGAACCATCGTGTGTTCTGATGGAGGAACCATCGTGTGTTCTGATGGAGGAACCATCGTGTGTTCTGATAGAGGAACCATCGTGTGTGTGTGGGATCACCTGCTGCATGGTCCTGGTGGAGATGACGGAGGTCTGCAGCTGCTTCTCCAGGTCCAGACTCTTCATGCGTTCGTCCTTCAGCTGAGCCGACAGCTCGTCCACCTTCATCATCGCAGCATCGTGACTGACCTTCATCGTCCTCTGACTCTGAAACACACACACACACGTTTCATCAACATTTCCTGTCGTCTTCTTCTCTGATTACAGCCACCAACGCCGCCACACGCGAGGGCGGAGCTATGTGGCTGCTGTCACCGTATGAAGCCTCTGACTCACTTCCTGTCTGATGACAGACAGAAATTTAACTCCTACACGCCGTATTCATCACATGATAGCCAGAGAACAGACTCCGCCTCAAACCGTGACGATGTTTCAGGTGTCGGTCAGTCAGCGGCGGACTGATGATCTTCGTCATGGCGGGATGTTGGTCCAGCGAGGACGAGGCCGCGCTGCTGCTCACCTCTTGTATTTGTAGGAATCGACCCTCCAGCTCGGTGACGGCGTTGGAGCGTTCGGCCAGCTGCTTCTGCAGTTTGATCAGCGTCACGTTGCTGTTCACATGTGACCTGAGAGAGAAACACGAGTCTGTCAGACTGATCAGAGCTGCAGGTCAACGTTCAGAACATCTCCAGGAACACGTCTGGAAACCAGAACAGATCCAAGAACAAACCAGCAGCTCACTGGGTTCCAGGATGGAGAACCAGAGAAACCAGCAGCTCACTGGGTTCCAGGATGGAGAACCAGAGAAACCAGCAGCTCACTGGGTTCCAGGATGGAGAACCAGAGAAACCAGCAGCTCACTGGGTTCCAGGATGGAGAACCAGAGAAACCAGCAGCTCACTGGGTTCCAGGATGGAGAACCAGAGAAACCAGCAGCTCACTGGGTTCCAGGATGGAGAACCAGAGAAACCAGCAGCTCTGACTGTTTCCTCTCCTCCTGCATCCATGTTATTGTATATTATATATATTACAGACTCATGATGGACAGTTTCTAAACTCTTTTTTTAACCACTAGCTGGTGCCTACATTACCCACAGTGCACCTGGAGATGACATCACACATCTGCAGCTCTGAGTCTCTGAGCAGTTTTCAAACTAAAGGTTGTCTTATTGATTTCTGTCTGTAGTTAAATTTTATCTGCTGTTTAAATAAAGTTACAATCATGTAACACATCAGCAGATATTGATCGTATTGATCGTATTGATCGTCCTGCGTTTACCTGAGTTTGGACGTCTGCTGCTGTCGCACCTGCAGGAGTTTCTCTTCATACTCTTCCTCCTTCTTCCTCACTTCCTCTCGCAGCAGCTCCGCCGCCGCCTCCATCTCTTCCATGTGGCTGCGCTGCGTCTCCACCACGTTCTCCCTGAGACACACACGTCACATGACGGAGAGAACATGTCACATGACGGAGAGAACACGTCACATGATGGAGAGAACACGTCACATGACGGAGAGAACATGTCACATGACGGAGAGAACACGTCACATGACGGAGAGAACACGTCACATGACAGAGAGAACACGTCACATGACAGAGACACACACGTCACATGACGGAGAGAACATGTCACATGACGGAGAGAACACGTCACATGACGGAGAGAACATGTCACATGACGGAGAGAACACGTCACATGATGGAGAGAACACGTCACATGACAGAGAGAACACGTCACATGACGGAGAGAACATGTCACATGACGGAGAGAACACGTCACATGACAGAGAGAACACGTCACATGATGGAGAGAACACGTCACATGACGGAGGGTGCTGGTGTATACTGGTGATGTGTACTGGTGTATACTGGTGATGTGTGCTGGTGTATACTGGTGATGTGTGCTGGTGTATACTGGTGATGTGTGCTGGTGTATACTGGTGATGTGTACTGGTGTATACTGGTGATGTGTGCTGGTGTATACTGGTGATGTGTACTGGTGTATACTGGTGATGTGTGCTGGTGTATACTGGTGATGTTTGCTGGTGTATACTGGTGATGTTTGTTGGTTTATACTGGTGATGTGTACTGGTGTATACTGGTGATGTGTACTGGTGTATACTGGTGATGTTTGCTGGTGTATACTGGTGATGTGTACTGGTGTATACTGGTGATGTGTGCTGGTGTATACTGGTGATGTTTGTTGGTTTATACTGGTGATGTGTGCTGGTTCTGGGTTCTTACAGATTGCGGATCTCGGCTCTGGCCTCCTCCAGCAGACTGTGTCCGTATCGAGGTAGCTGGCCGGTCGGAGGCCTCCCTCCTCCCTCCAGACTCCTCCCTCCTCCCTCCAGACTCCTGGTACCTGCAGGAGGAGACACAGTTCATCCTCCAGTGATTCTTCATGAGCTGTCAGGATGAAACTTTCTGGATCAAATGAGCTGCAGTTTGATGTTTTACAGTCATGAAAACAAAGTGATCTGTTGTACTTTTGGGTCGTGTGTGAGACGGCGAGGACGCGTCGTCCCGCAGCCTCTTCATGCCCGAGTTGACGCGCGGCTGCACGTGGCCGTACGGCGTCGGCCTCCTGCTCTGGCAGTTGATGAGCTGCTGTTTGGACACCAGGAGGCGCTGTTTCAGTCCCTCGTTCTCCGCCTGCAGCGCTCGGACCTTCTCCTGGAGCTCCTCCATCATCTCCTCCATCTCCACGTCCCGCACCCTGGCCAGTGGTGGAGCGCCGCCCGCCGCCAGCTGCTCCATGCGACCGCGGTCCTTCACCAGCCTCATCAGCTTCGTGCCCAATCTGACAGGGAGGAAATCACAAGTGTAGTCGCTCTGAACGGAGGTTTCTGCAGCTATTCAAGCGTCTGACAGGCACTCCTGATGGAGAATACTAACCCGCATCCTGCTTTACTTCAAGACTAAATGTTTCAGACATCTTCCTCTACCAGCTTTAACAAATAGTAATTTTAAAACATGTTCAACACTTTCATCAGAACCGTAGCTGATGATTAATATTCACCAACAGACACTGTGCCTGCATGTTTCCAGTCAGACTGTGTGAGCGTCTCACTTCTTGATCTTGTCGTCCTGAGTGTGAATGTGCTGTTTGAGGAGCAGAGTCTCCTCGTGGAGGCGCAGGAACCGGTCCTCCAGCTCCTCACGCGACACCCTTGATACGTCCTGATGCGCTCGAGCATTCTGATACACCCACGAGTCTGTTTACAGAAAAACAAACAAACAATGCTCTCATTGTTGTTTTTACATCTCCAGTCATAAATAAACTGAAACTCTGTGAACAGAAACATGAACATTCACGTCCTCAGAAGACAGCAGCTGCTGATATGAGTTATAAATACTTCATGTTCATTTTAGTTCATGGTACTAAAATATTTACATATAAAACATGTTCAGCAACATCTAATTACCGTATTGGCCCGAATATAAGACGAATATAAGACGGTGTTTTTTGCATTGAAATAAGACTGAAAAAGTGGGGGTCGTCTTACATTCGGGGTCTAGACATTATACCCATTCACAACGCTAGATGGCGACAGATATCTTTAAAGCGAGTGCTGAACTTAACTCCCCCGGCCAAAGCGAACCCCTGTCATGAAGAAGAAAAATAAAAATAGCGGTAAGAAAGACAAGAGAAGAAAATAAGAGAAGAGATAACAGAAAATGGAGAAACGTAGCGACAATCTGGAGAAAAGTGGGTCGAAGATCGGCCAGGTTAACCGGCAGCTGAGGAGACGTTATGATGCAAACTTCAAGATGACGGTGATAAACGAGGCAGAGTCTTCAAACAATTGCAAAGCAGCTGTGAAATATGGTGTCACAGAGTGTAATGTTCGGAGATGGAGAGCCCAAAAAGATCGCCTAAAAATGCAAAATAACTGCTGCTTTTTCTCTCGAATATATTGTTATAACCATTTGCTTCAGATGTACTGTAATTATTTTCTGTATAAAATTAAATGTGGTGTTCAAAAAGTCTTTTTTCAAACTTGAGTCTTGAAAAAGAGGGGGTCGTCTTATAATCAGGTCGTCTTATATTCGGGCCAATACGGTATTCTGCTTCATATTCAGCAGCTTCCAGAGGAAACATTATGTGAACATGGACAATGATGATGATGATGATCAGTCACCTGCAGGACGGGAAACGTTGGCGCTGAAGTCTCTGACAGGAACATCAGCTGACGTCTCGTCCAGCACGCTCGACATGTTTCAGCCTGAAAACAGTAAATAAAAACCTCACAACAGATTTAACATGAATGTGACGTCAGTTTACAGACATAAATTAATATAAACTGCATTTAAACCCCAAAACAAGATTATTACTGACAGCTTCTAATTTATCCTCCATACAAGTAACACTCTAATGAAATATAATATACATAATATAATTTAAAATGCTATTGATCAGCAGACATCACCATTTAAAACTGGAGCTATAATATAATAATAATAATATAACATATCATATCTATAATGTGACATTTCACAGAAATCCGTGGTACTTGGTGTTTTGTGCCTAAAACGAAATATTTAATAACTTAGTTCTTCTGTGTTTTGAGTCTTTTGTCTGAAGTTTAATGAAACGTTTTTTCTGCAGTGAGAAATAAAAGTCTGGCGTCACTTCCTCCTCATTTATCTCGCATAAACAACATAAATCACAAATCTGGGTAAATGTACCGGAAACGGTTAGAAACCTATGAGTGGAATAAAATACAGAGATTATAAATTATATTTATTTTATTAGTTAATCAAATCTCAGACTGGCGCTGTTAGCATTTAGCTCCGTTAGCTCCGTTAGCGGCACTCTGGAGGCAGCTAACGGGCTACTTAACTCTCTAATTAAGTTATAATATTTTACAGCGGTGAGATTTGTGTCTTGATATTTTATAGAATACACTTAAAGCATTTTCATGTTTACTTTTTAAGCATTTCTTACCTTTTACGCCGACTTTTTTCGGCTCACAGACCGTTGCTACAGAAAACATAACAGTTCGTAACGTCGTTATGATGCTACTGCGCATGCGCCGAGTGAAGAGCTCTCTGGGAAATGTAGTTTTCTTTGAGCTGCAGCAGTATGTAGTTTTATCTGCTTCTTATTTACTACCAACACACGTTTAACATTGTTTATCACACTTAGACGCAACAAGAAAACGACACAAATGAATAAATAATAAATAAATAAAGATAGTTTGGCTGCTGTGAATGTGTGACTGTAACTTTATGAGTTTTCATGTATATTTCCACAGCGATACTCACTGATACAGCGTGTCTCAGCGTGCATCTATCAGCTCTATCTCAGCTGCTTTACATTATTTTACCCATGGCGATTGCTCTGCGGGGACATTCAGCCAATTTGAGGACTTTGTCTGAGCCAGCTTTACATGCGGGCTGTTTATGAGCGGCGTGCTGGTGGGACGGCGCTGCTGAACATTTATCTGGGGGAATTTGACAGGCGTGCTGTCAGATGTCTGCCTTTCATGAATTGGCAATGGATGTAATTTAGCAGGCTGAGATGATGCCGTCTGGACAGAATGAGTTCACTCTGCATGTCAGACGGCCGGCCGGCTGCACAGCGCTCACCGGGCCGTGACAGTCTCCCATCACGCCTGCTTCTTCGAGCCCTGACCTTTGACCCCTCCCCTGTCTCTTTAGGCCGAGGCGAGCCGGGGACGGCGAGGCGAAAGCGGCGGCCGGACGGCCACGCAGCGAAATGTGTAGCGTCTGTCAGAGAGTCAGCCTATCGTTGAATGCGATGATGCCTGCAGACCTTTTGTTCAGCAGGCCGTGCACACCTCCCCGCACCGCCGCTGTCAGCGCCGCTCAGACGAGCACGGCGCCGCTCAGACGAGCACGGTGCAGCCTTACCTTCATCTCATTGTAATGTAGGCAGATTCACCCTCAGACACATCCTGTCTCCGCTTTTATTCACATGAAGGTTTCTCTCTACTCATATTGTAGTCGATTGTTCTTCTTCTTTGATACTGTCACAGTTTTTTCTCTTTGTCTCCTTCATATCATTACTTCCCTCCACACAGAGATGTTTTATGTTCTTATATGAACTCTGTGTGCTCACATTAAATTCTCCATAGCATATTATATAGAACATATTATATAGAGCATATTATATAGAGCATATTATATAGAACATATCATATAGAGCATATTATACAGACTATGTTCATGTTTTATGAGTCAGTGAACATGTTGTCCGTCATGTGAGCGATCTGTAACGGTGATCAGCAGGACGGTTGCTACTTTCTTCCTGCTGGAATACACAGTCTTTATAGAGATGCTGCTGTTACCATGGCAACAAACAGAAACCAGCAAACGTCTCCGCGTCTTCTGATGTTACAATATATTTCTGTAGTAACGTATATTTCTGTAATAACATATTTATATAATAATGTATATTTATATAATAATGTATATTTATATATTAAAACATATTTATATAATAACATATATTTCTGTAATAACTTATATTTTTATAATAACATATATTTCCTTCACACTCTGATGGTTTATTATTAATTAATCAGTATTTATAACAGAATCATCACACAGCTGATCTGAGACCGTTTGTTTTAAAACAATAAAAACCAGTTTACAGGAGTGATGACTGGTTCACTGGTTCACTGGTTTACTGGTTCACTGGTTCACTGGTTTACTGGTTTACTGGTTCACTGGTTTACTGGTTCACTGGTTTCTCTGAGCTGCAGCATCCTGCTCCTCCTCCTGCTTCTCCTCCTCCCTCTGGTCCTCTTAGAACTGACCAATCAGACGGGCTGTTTCTGAGACAGACGGGAAGCAGGAAGTGAATCCAGGGTTCCTAGGTGGAATCGAACCAGCGGCATTGGGGTCACCTGTGCAGAACAACAATCTAATGTGCAGAGTTTGTCGAAGACATGAAGTTGCAGATAAATAACATAAAAATAAGTAATACAGACAGTTAGATAGTATAATAATACAATCATTAATACATTTACAATCAAAGAAAATAAAAATACAACCTTAAAACAAGGGGGGGGGGGGGGGGGGGGGGGGCACAGTGAAAGAGAACAGCAACAACAACAAGTAGCAAAAAGCAGCAAAAAGCAGCAGGAACAGCTGTCAGAGGGCAGAAGAAGGACGCCAACACACCAGCATAACTAAGGGCAGTCTAGGCCTATAGCAGCATCACTAAGGACAGTCTAGGCCTATAGCAGCATAACTAAGGGCAGTCTAGGCCTATAGCAGCATAACTAAGGGCAGTCTAGGCCTATAGCAGCGTAACTAAGGACAGTCTAGGCCTATAGCAGCATAACTAAGGGCAGTCTAGGCCTATAGCAGCATAACTAAGGGCAGTCTAGGCCTATAGCAGCGTAACTAAGGGCAGTCTAGGCCTATAGCAGCATAACTAAGGGCAGTCTAGGCCTATAGCAGCATAACTAAGGGCAGTCTAGGCCTATAGCAGCATAACTAAGTTGTTGTTGTTGTTGTTGTTGTTGTTGTTGTTGTTGGAGGAGGATCTCAGTAAATCAACCATCTGCTCTGCAGGAAAACATGATGTTTGTCTTTAATTATGATGCCGACTTCCAGTTTGACGTCCACTAACAACATTTAATCAGCAGAGATTTAACTAATGAACAGACTTTGATGAGCTTCAGTCTCCACTGTGACGACCTCTGACCTCTGACCTCTTTCTGTCCTGCAGCAGGCGGGTCAGACTCTTTATTTACCAGCAGAGAGTGATCGAGGTCAGAACCGATCCAGAAGTAAGAGCAGTAAAAAGCTTTGGACCAGTTTGGTTCATCTGTTTAGAAACCATATCTGATATCTTCAGTTTCAGTCTCTTGGTGTTAATTAGCTCCCAATCAATCATTTTATTCCAAACACTGATCAATATTAACATTAGAGGTTTGTTTTTCAGACATCTTTCAATCCGTAAGGCGTTGCGGCGTCGTGACGAGATGACGTTCATCCGGCAGGAAGCAGCAGAGGAGCAAATACACAAGATTTCACTGCGATGTTCCATCATATAAATATCTCTGAGCTTCATCACTATGATCAATATATCTATAAAATATTCTCTTTGTGTTTAATGAGGGTGTGATGTCATGATTGACAGCTTCGAGGGGGCGTATAAATAAGATATCCACTTCCGGAAACAAGATATCTTAGCTTCCGCACAGCGGCAGGAAGTGGAGGCGTGTCGGCCATCTTTAAATACAGTCAATGTCTGAAACCCCCAAAACATTCAGTTTATATATTTAAGGTGTTTTTTCTTTCTGTCGATCGACCAATCGATTGACGGACTGATGGTCGTGGCTCTGACACGCCGACGGCGGCCGCAGCTTCCGTGTCGCTCAGAGACCATCAGAGCGTTTAACTCGTCTCTCGCCACTTTCATGGCGACAGGATTGTTTTCTTCTGTGGTAAATTTAGACTCAGCTGGTGTGAAGCTGATGTGACTTTTCTCCAAACATCCACTTTAAGAGATGAGAGTTGATCAGAGCAGATGTGAACAGATGTGTCTCTGCTGCCGACAGAAAAAGGAAGTGAAGTGAGATTTTAACACTCAGACGTCTGAAAGTGTCGCAGCGGCGTGACATGAAGCGGAGAGATGAAGGTTTCCATCGTCCTGTCATCTCCAC
>CM055844.1:5588772-5593772 GCA_029490765.1 Euthynnus affinis | reverse complement strand
ACCTTTCAGATGATCTCTTATTCTTCCTCCTCTCCTCTCTCCTCCTCCTCCTCCTCCTCTCCTCCTCCTCCTCTCCTCCTCTCTCCTTCTCCTCTCCTCCTCCTCCTCTCTCCTCTCTCCTCCTCCTCCTCTCTCCTCCTCTCTCCTTCTCCTCTCCTCCTCCTCCTCTCCTCCTCCTCTTCTCCTCCTCCTCTCTCCTCCTCTCCTCCTCTCCTCCTCCTCTCCTCCTCTCTCCTCCTCTCTCCTCCTCTCCTCCTCTCTCCTCCTCCTCCTCTCCTCCTCCTCCTCTCCTCTCTCCTCCTCTCCTCCTCCTCCTCTCCTCCTCCTCCTCCTCATGTCTTGTTAATCCCAGCTCTCTCTGTGTTTGTAATTAAAGAACAGAAGCAGCTTTTCTATCAGAGTTACTTTAGTTTATTGATTTCATTAAGAAGCTTAAACATCGTTTAATGAGTTTTCCACTTCAGTTCCTCCATCTGATCAGACTCTCTGCCAGAACCTGACTGACTGTCTGACTGTCTGACTGACTGACTGACTGTCTGTTTGACTGACTGACTGTCTGACTGTCTGTCTGTCTGACTGACTGACTGACTGTCTGTTTGACTGACTGACTGTCTGACTGTCTGTCTGTCTGTCTGTCTGACTGACTGTCTGTCTGACTGTCTGTCTGTCTGTCTGTCTGACTGTCTGTCTGTCTGTCTGTCTGTCTGACTGTCTGTCTGACTGTCTGTCTGTCTGTCTGTCTGACTGTCTGTCTGACTGTCTGTCTGACTGTCTGTCTGTCTGACTGTCTGTCTGACTGTCTGTCTGACTGTCTGTCTGTCTGTCTGTCTGACTGTCTGTCTGACTGTCTGTCTGTCTGTCTGACTGTCTGTCTGACTGACTGTCTGTCTGTCTGACTGTCTGTCTGACTGACTGACTGTCTGTCTGTCTGTCTGTCTGTCTGACTGTCTGTCTGACTGTCTGTCTGACTGTCTGTCTGTCTGTCTGACTGTCTGTCTGACTGACTGTCTGACTGTCTGTCTGTCTGTCTGTCTGTCTGTCTGTCTGTCTGACTGTCTGTCTGACTGTCTGTCTGACTGTCTGTCTGTCTGTCTGACTGTCTGTCTGACTGTCTGTCTGTCTGTCTGTCTGACTGTCTGTCTGACTGTCTGTCTGTCTGTCTGACTGTCTGTCTGACTGACTGTCTGTCTGTCTGTCTGACTGTCTGTCTGTCTGTCTGACTGTCTGTCTGACTGACTGACTGTCTGTCTGACTGTCTGTCTGTCTGTCTGTCTGTCTGACTGTCTGTCTGACTGACTGACTGACTGTCTGTCTGACTGTCTGTCTGTCTGACTGACTGTCTGACTGACTGACTGTCTGACTGTCTGACTGACTGACTGTCTGTCTGACTGTCTGTCTGTCTGACTGACTGTCTGACTGACTGACTGTCTGACTGACTGTCTGACTGACTGACTAACTGACTGTCTGACTGACTGTCTGACTGACTGACTGTCTGACTGACTGTCTGACTGACTGACTAACTGACTGTCTGACTGACTGACTGACTGACTGTCTGACTGACTGACTGACTGACTGACTGTCTGACTGTTGTGTGAATATCAGCAGGTAAACAGTCGCTGCCACTAAATGTTGCAGAAGAAGAAACAGCGAGATGACGTCATTAAAAACATCACAGATCTGATGTGTCAGTCACATGATTCACAACGTCATCGTTTATTTGTTTTTTATTCAGCTGAGCTGCTGCTGTGGATCAGATGTGAAGTCATGTGACCTCTCACACAGACACGGCGGGAGTCTGAACTCTGCCGCCTCTCAGCACCTCCCATATGAAAACGCTCTCCGTCATGATTGACAATTATAGCGGCGTAATTCTCCTCCCGCAGCCTCTGATAGGCCGGCAGATAACGTGTGATGATTGAGGCTCTCTGGGGAGAAATCTCCCGCCGCCTCTCCAGGTCACCGTTCATCATTAGACAATCACTCACAGCCTGTTTCCCACCACCGCCAGAGTGAGCGGCGGGAACAAAGCCCTGCTCACCACCGCCTTAAAGAGCATTAAAGAGAAGATTGCACCCCTCCCCCATCGTCTCTCTCCTGCAGGGAGAAAACTGGACTGTCAGCCATTGTTAGCCTCCTGAGTTATTAGCAGCCGTCAGCTCGCCGCCGCTTGCTGTCACTACCGTTAGCTGCAGCTAGCCTGACAGCAGCTGAGTTAATTAGCCTCGTTGGGGGGGGTGCAGAGAGAGAAAACAAACAAATAAAGCGTTTCATTAGTCAGCTGACAGCTTGTGTTGGTTTCAGGATTTATTGATGTGACAGCGACGGATGATCTGAGGCCAGATAATCAGCTGATATTCACTTCCTGTCAGCTGAGAGGTGATGAGACGTCTCCACACATCAGCTGATAATCACACACCTGTTTTTCCACATGCTTGACCTTTGACCTCCAACATGCTTTTGTTCCTACATTTGTGTCTTTTATCAACTTTCTTAACTTTACGTTAATGTGTTGAACTTGTTATCAGACAGCTGATTATTTTACGGATCAACGTCATCGTTCATGTGGAGTGTTTCTGTCTTTCTGCTTCTGTTTCTGCTCTCTACCAACTCCTGAGGGAAACATCTGGCTCTTTAGCTGCTAAATGCTACCAGCTAGTCTCCAGATAACTGTGTGTGTTTGCTGCTGAGCAGGTAGTGTACAGCAGCTTTTTACAGCTTTCTCTCTGAAAACGACGCCATGAGAGCCGCTGAGAGTGAAGCAGATTAATTAATAACACATCGCACACATAGATCAGACTGAGGAGGACAGAAATATTCTCACTAATGATCTACAGTTTCCTCTTCTGTCCAACCATCAAACTCCAGATGAGAGAAGTCATCCAGATGTTTTAGAGCTGCAGCAGTGTTGTGTGTCTCTTTGCCCTGAGTTTCGCTTCTCAGGACGAAGCCTGCAGACAAAACTCAGAGCTGAATAATGTTTGTCCACCTTGGCTGCATTTTCAGGTAAAAAAAATTATTTAATGTTTTTATTTACAGATAATTCTCCTTGAAAACACCTGAAGCAATAACGATTATCTTTGTAGTAAAGATGGAAATAAAATGATGAGTTTAAAGGTTCATTGTTGACATTTAAACTCACATCATGTAGTTTCAGCCGCTCGGCGTCTCGATCAAAACAACAACAGATGGAGTGTGATGACGGTGTGAAGCAGCAAGGGATGATGGGAGTTGTTGTCTTGGTTGTTAAACCAGCAGCTTCAGTGGGATAGGATTACTCCAGTGTTGATGGTTCAGGATGTTTTTACCCACAGAGGTCTCCTCCTCTCCAGAACAAACGGACCCGCTGATTACAGGTAAAAACACTGAATAAAGCAGTTTCAGCTAAAAAATCAGTGTTTCTCCACCATGTTGGGCGAGCAGCGGACTTCCTGGAGGGGCTGTTAGCCGAGCTGCTGCTAACGTTTGCCCAGTTTATTTCTCTGATAACTTAAGATCCAGACGTCCAATGACTAAAATCCTTCTTGCGGCTAAAAGATCAAGTTAAAAACCAGCTAAATTTATCATGAAAATGTGGCTTCAAACTGAATAAAAGTCCATTTCTAACAGTTTGTGTGGAACAAGCACAACAAAGCCCATGTATTATCTTGTATGTGTGTAAGTTACTCTTTGCTAGACGCCATCGTAGCGGACAAACACGGCGCCGACGCATGCATCTTGTGCACTATACTCTTTGGTAGAGGAGGTATGACGCCATTGACAGGCCACCAAATGAAACGGTCCGTTACTTTGATTAAAATGACAGATTTCTCTGGGTTTGAACATTAATGTAAGAACACAACTCAACAACATATAGAACATAGGTCTAGACCTGAGTGACAACAACCTAACGGTTTCAGGGGAGAAGCTTCTGTCTGGTCTAGTTGTTTATACACATTTTAATGAGGAATAATTACAGATTAGAGCTTTAAAACAGTAGTGTGATTTTTTTAAAGATTATTTTATATAACAACATGACTTTAGGGTTGGCACGTTATAACATATAATAAAATGTAGGTGTCATTTTTTGGTATGCTGTCATTTATACATTAATATATAAAGAAAAGAACATTTCATAGCCTGTTGTTGTGTGAAGCACTGCGGACGTTTCCTTCATCCTTTATTCCTTTATTTCCTGTTTCTGTCTATAAATCTCAGAGCCGCAGCCTCTGCCTCGCTCTGATAACCGTCCTCATCACACATTTATTCTGCTGTGATAACAAGCAGCTCGCCATCACTCAGCCACGGCGGCCGCCGTCGCCTTCATGCCTTCATGCTTATTGTGTCTTTATTCTCTCTCCCGGAGGCCGCCGCGTCCTGCCGGAGCATCTGTGTCATTATTTTCCATTAGATAAAGAAATGAAGAGACAGAAGGTGACGGCTCCTTTCACTGCTGCCGACTCTTTAAGATGTTTATTGTGTTTGATATTTGAGTCGAGACCTCTGAGATCAGCTTCAGCTTCAGTTTCACAGCCTGTTTGCTGTTGATCTTCTGCTTAATTAGAGTCACATGAATTAATCAGCAGAGAGGAGAAGTGACAGCGTTCACACGTCTGTATTTCTGCCCGTTATTTACTCCACTAGAGACACTCAGATGAAAACATTTCAGATTATTTTCATCATTTATTAATCTGCAGATTATTTTCTCCATCAGTCATTTAAATGCTGCTCATTAATAATCAGCTAATAACACATTATAATGACGTTTTTAGCAGATATAGATATTTGTGAATGACTAGTGGTGAAGAAGTATTGACATCTTTTATTATGTTATAAAATATTACAACTAACAATTATTTTCAGTATCAACTAATCTGATTATTTTCTAGATTAATTGTTTTATCTATAAAATGACAGAAGTTATAATTTTCCAGTTGAAGGCAACGTCTTCAAACAGTCAAAAACTCAAACATTCTGTTTCACGACAACAAAAGCATCACGCATTTGTTTTAAATGACAAATTA
>CM055844.1:5568772-5583772 GCA_029490765.1 Euthynnus affinis | reverse complement strand
CAAGAAAGACACCAAATCACCAGAAGAAAAAGCAGGAAACACGCCGACTTCACGACTCTGACGGCGTCTGACATCAGGTGCGTCCTGTGAGCTGTAAGTGTATTAATAAGTGTGTATATATAATCAAATACATCATAATTTATATAAAGGTGACTCTGAGTTATACATTTGACAGTTGTGATGTCTGAGTATGTGGGGCTGTTTCTGTGTAAAGTTATAATTTAAGTGTCTAATCTTCTGCTACTAGTTACTGATGGTGAGTGTGTGTTGAGTTTCTGCTGTAACACACTTCCATAAAGCTGTAAAAACTCTTAATACTCAATAGATTTTTCATGATGGTTAGAATAGAGTTTTTATTAGTGGAGGATGAAGAAGTACAATCAGGAAGACGGTCCGTCCACCTCCAGAGCGAGATGTTTACGACGACAGACGGCTGTACAAACTGTAGCTGCAGAAGCAAAAAGAAAACGCTGCTTTAGAAATGAACCTGCAGAAGCATCACAGAGACAGAAGAGCAGCAGGAGAGCGCTTATAAAATACACCAACCCTAACCTGCTTCACATTCACCAGAATCATCAGCTGGTGAAACAGAAGATCTGCTCCACCTGCAGAACCTTCACTGTTGATCAATAGGTGATCAATAGGTGATCAATAGCGACACAGAGCAACACTAAAAAGAAAGAAATAAAATCTAACAAATGAGCAGATGAACCTTTCAGCAGCAGAGAATTCAGACTTTTAATATCAGTAATTATTCTCTGACGGATCAGTCTCCTGATATTATTATTATTATTATTATTATTATTATTATTATTATTATTATTATCATCATCGTCTTATTTAAGCAGGTAAAAAGTCTCATTGTGATTAAAGTCTCTGTTTCCAGAGAACAGCAGCATGAACTGTTACACTGCAGACAAGATACGATTCAGTTTTATTCCATTTTTGAGTGAAAGTGTCTGCAGCAGATACCAAAGCTGCTGAGAAATGATTTCCAAACACGCTGCTTTGAATTTGACAACATATTGTGCGTGTGGTGCTGAGCAGAGGAAACATATGGTGACCGAAGGACGAGAGTTTCAGAGGAAACAACTTCAGTGGAACAGAAGGAAGAACCGTTCAAGATCAAAGTCGCAGCTTCTTTTCATTTAAATGTTGCTCACTGATCATTTTCATTTTCTGTTTATTCCACCAACTGAAGAAAAACACAGACATCATGTCACCACATTCTCAATCAATCCATCAGTAAATCCATATTTATTGATCGGACTCGTCCTTTTGGTCACATGGTTTTTCTCATTGGTGTGATTTGTGCTTTAGGTTTAAAGGAATGTCTTCTGTTATTATTCAGCTGTTGTTGTTGTTTACTTGTTTATTTTCATGTATATTTGTGGACAGATGAATGTTGTGTTTAGAGGATTGTGTGCAGCGTGTTGAGCTGAACAGCACGTCTGTCTGTGATTGGCTGAGACAGCTGTCCATCAGAAGACCTTCCCTTCCTGCAGAATGTTCTTTAAGCAACAATAGTTTTAAAATCATCACAACACATCAGAAAATGTGTAATTTGCCTTTTTGTGTCAAAAATAATTCTGCGTATATTTTTCAAAGAGAGAAACTGAAGATTTTGTTAAATGACTTCAATAAATAGAAAATGTTCCTGAAGAGACTGAAGCTGAAATAACAACAAACAACATCCTTCATCTTCTTATACAAATAAACTGCAGGGAAACATTTTGCTGAATCATGTTTTCTCTCAACATGAGAAAATGTTCATTAATGTGTTTAAACTGCACAAATGTACTGAGTGACAGTTCAGTCCTGTATGAAGGTGATTTCTAGGAGGATCTGGTCTGTAAAGGCTCCCCAGGGGGCGCCGGAGAGCTGAAGGCAAAGAGACTGTCCTCCCTCTCTGAGTCACATACGACAGATATGATTCTCTGATGTCTGATATAAACCTCCAGAAATCCATTAAAAGAGAAGTTTTCTTCAGTATCCAGTGATCCAGTGATCCAGTGATCCAGAGATCCAGTGATCCAGTGATCCAGTGATCTGGTGTTAGCATGTTTCTTTACTGTCCTGTGAACTCTTCAGTGATCAGACGCTGATGCTTAAGATTACTTTATTTACTCCACATGAGCCTCAGAGCTGCTGCAGGAACATGAATATCAGAATAAGAAGCTCCCCTGTTTGTTTTCTGCTTCCTGTTCGGCTCGCTGATGATTCGCAGATAAAGTCCAGCGTGAGAAGGATTTTAGAATCTGTATTCGAGGCGAGTAAGTTGCAGCTTTAAGAATCAGATTAGTATCGAGTTTTGTATTGATCCTCTTAGTGAGGCTGATCCTAACTATAACAACTAAATTACCCATAATCCTCTGATAGCCGAGCACATATGACACCGCTCTGACCCAGAAAATACAGAGAATAAGAATCCTGGTGTTTCATTTGTTTTATCCTGAGGGAACTTAGACTTTCTGTAGTTTATTTCACACGTTTTAAGTTGCAGTTAAAGTCAACAGGAGTCATAAATGAATGAAGGAAGCAGCATGTGAGCTGAGTGAATGTCATCAGGACACATGTGGGACTTCATAAAACTCTCAGATGACATTAAGTGATGAAACTGAACCGTCGCTCAGTCGGACTGATCCAGGCCTTTTATCATCAGCCATGAGTCCAGATGTTTAAACACAAAGTGAACGAATGAACCACTGAGACACCAAATATATAAAACCAACCAGTCCTCCAAATCTCCAGATCTGTGGTTTGGTTTGATCATGTGACCGAGCCTGCGTCAGCAGAAACCTGAAGGTCACAGCGAAAAGCTTCAAACGCAGACTGAAGGTGAAACAGACGAGTTTAATCAGTGCGAAGCAGTTTGTTGAGCCTGCAGGCTGTTAAGGTCTACAGTCTACAGGTCTACAGTCTACAGGTCTACAGGTCTGCAGGTCTACATTTAACCTTCAGACCATCACCGCCAGTCTACAGGTCTACATTTAACCTTCAGACCATCACCGCCCGTCTACAGGTCTACATTTAACCTTCAGACCATCACCGCCCGTCTACAGGTCTACATTTAACCTCCAGACCATCACCGCCCGTCTACAGGTCTACATTTAACCTCCAGACCATCACCGCCCGTCTACAGGTCTACATTTAACCTCCAGACCATCACCGCCCGTCTACAGGTCTACATTTAACCTTCAGACCATCACCGCCCGTCTACAGGTCTACATTTAACCTTCAGACCATCACCGCCCGTCTACAGGTCTACATTTAACCTTCAGACCATCACCGCCCGTCTACAGGTCTACATTTAACCTTCAGACCATCACCGCCCGTCTACAGGTCTACATTTAACCTTCAGACCATCACCGCCCGTCTGCAGGTCTACATTTAACCTTCAGACCATCACCGCCCGTCTACAGGTCTACATTTAACCTTTAGACCATCACCGCCCGTCTACAGGTCTACATTTAACCTTCAGACCATCACCGCCCGTCTACAGGTCTACATTTAACCTTTAGACCATCACCGCCCGTCTGCAGGTCTACATTTAACCTTCAGACCATCACCGCCCGTCTACAGGTCTACATTTAACCTTCAGACCATCACCGCCCGTCTGCAGGTCTACATTTAACCTTCAGACCATCACCGCCCGTCTACAGGTCTACATTTAACCTTCAGACCATCACCGCCCGTCTACAGGTCTACATTTAACCTTCAGACCATCACCGCCCGTCTACAGGTCTACATTTAACCTCCAGACCATCACCGCCCGTCTACAGGTCTACATTTAACCTCCAGACCATCACCGCCCGTCTACAGGTCTACATTTAACCTTCAGACCATCACCGCCCGTCTACAGGTCTACATTTAACCTTCAGACCATCACCGCCCGTCTGCAGGTCTACATTTAACCTTCAGACCATCACCGCCCGTCTACAGGTCTACATTTAACCTTCAGACCATCACCACCCGTCTACAGGTCTACATTTAACCTTCAGACCATCACCGCCCGTCTGCAGGTCTACATTTAACCTTCAGACCATCACCGCCCGTCTACAGGTCTACATTTAACCTTCAGACCATCACCGCCCGTCTACAGGTCTACATTTAACCTTCAGACCATCACCGCCCGTCTACAGGTCATCAGTTTAGTGTCCAGTCATCTCCTTCACTGCGTTCACTGCAGCAGTTTTTGGTGAGAACTCCTTTATATTCTCCATGTTTGTTCTGCTGAGATGAACATCGCTCTAGTTTTCTCTTCTTTTCGACTGTTCGTGGCGGCTGACGTCCTCCGTTCACACTTCAACCTTATTCCGGTCTGTCTGGACTTAAACTACGTTAGTGGAACGACGTTAATTCAAGTCAGACTTTTTCAAGTAAGTGCAGCTTTCTTCAGCTGCTTTCATGGATCAACACCAATATGTTGTGATTGGACAGGATGTTTATCAACAGAGTGTCGGTTCAGCCAATGACAGGCTGCTCTGTAATCATGTGATCACCCAGTTTCCTGCAGAAGGAAACAGAAAGTAGATCTGTTCGTGTGCATCCAGTCTGTTAAAGATCAATGAAAGTCAGCAGCTTTGCTTTGTTTTGCAGCAAACTGTGCGAGTTGATCACATGACTACAGAGCAGCCAGGCATTGGCTGAGCCGACTCTCTGTTGATAAACATCCCATCCAATTACAACATGTCATAATTCTGCAGTGAGGTTGGTAATGAGGTCTAATGCTGTCCCGTATGATAATTCCCCTGCCGGATGCAAGCTTGATCAGATGTTGAGCTTTGTAATTAGAGCAGCAGAAAATCATTATTTGGTGTTCAAACAGAAAATGATGTTGGTGGGAAGTCAATTTGGACCGGCTCTGTGGAGCGAAGACAAGAACCTAATGATTTAATTACAGCTGTAAGCTCCTCGGATCAGACTTCAGTGGAGAGGAGACTTTGGCTGGGGAAGGGTGGGGGTGGGGGGGTTAGAGGGGGGAGGTTAGAGGGGGGAGGAGGGGGAGGAGAGCGACGGCTCAGAAATAACATGAAGGTTTCTTCAGGGCAAGAAGATGATAACCTTAAGAGAATAAGTTGTCTCCTCACATTCAGAAGCTTTCCTCTCTGAATATAATAATGTAATATAAATGATGCTTTTCTATAAAGGGTTCGGATATATTGCACCCACTAAGGTGAAAGTTGTTTCTGGTAAGAAAAGAGAGAAAAGCTGAACGCAGGTGGTGAAAAACATCAAATAGACTTCACATTTATAATCTGGAACTGAGGAATGAAAGGCGGTCCTTCTTCTCTGATGTCATCACTAAGAACAACAGTAATGCCGCTCCTGTGTCAGCAGCCTCTGACCTGCACTGGATTTGCCTTCTTCACTGACAGAACTCAGAGAATTAGACGAGCATTCAGCCTCTATATCAGGATATGTGTTGTCCCTGTGTTCACTTAAAATCAATTCAAGTAGCATGACACAATTATATCTGATCAAGCATAGAAAGCTGGAGGACATTATAAACATCTGAAGTGCTGCTGCCTGCAGGTTTATTTAAACTGTGTCAGATCTTCTGCAGATTGTCAACACGTCTTTTCTCCCAACAGGCCTGAAATGAAGCTTCTTAAAGAACCGTCTACACACTTCACTGATGAGCAACTACAAGTTCATATCAAACCTTTTTTTCAGTAAAACAATAGAGAAAGCTGTTTTTCAACAGCTGAACTACTTCTTGGAACCAAACAAGTGTTTTGAGAAAACAACTAAATCTGTTACCACAGTTATGCAGACGACACACATGTCTACATATCTGTGTCAGCAGGGGACTGAAGGCCAATACAAACAATACTAAACCTAAACTGCACTGAACAAATCAATGATTGAATGTGTCAGAATTCTCTTCAGATAAAACTGAAGTCATTGTTTTTGCAGGAGGAACATTTAAAACTCAGCTTCAATCAATAATATTAAAAAGAACAAACCAGTTATTTTTATCTGGGTGTAACTCATCTGTCAACAATCACAGTATCCCAAAATAATGAGACATTCTCTGAATAATTCAAATTCAATTCAATAAACTAACAGAATTCCAATAAACAGCCTTATATAGTAAAGTAATGATTTAGTTGAAGCTCAGAGAGAGAAACTCGATGTGAAAGTGCAGACACACATTAGAAACATCACAAATACAAAATGAGCTAAAATGAAAGTGTGAAGCTGTAAAATCACTTTTGACATGATATTAATATTAAAAACTTTCTGTGATGACCATCCTGACTACTAAACGTCAAACTGGACTCTCCTGTTCTCTCAAACAGAAGATAACCAGGAGCCTCACAGGTGAACCATCGACTGACTAAACAAGACAAAGACTTGAGATACAAACATAGCTGGAGGTCACAGAGCTGTGATTAGAAACTGATGAACAGATCAATATCTCTGCTGGGTTTTGGGCTGGGCTCAGGGTTTCAGCACCGCAGCAGGACTCGCTACTGTTCTGGTTCTGGTTCTCCACTTTCAGCTTTAACACATCAACTTTTCTCCGCTGAAGATGCTGAACATCACTCAACATATCCACAACAAGCTTCTTATTGTCAGAGTGAGTTTGTGACTGTTGGAGAATAAAGCGTGCTGCTGTCTGATGATGATGATGATGATGATGATGATGATGATGGTCTCCTGGTTTTGGGTGGAGAGCCTCACAGGAAGCTGTGACGGTGTCCAGGCCGGTCGTCCTCTTTAATCAGCGCTGCCTGCGGCTCTCTGCAGGCCTGCTGGGAACACCTTTACACGGGAAAACACATCGCTGCGTGGCGGCACACGATCTGTCAGTCAGCGACGCTCTGCTGGGAAGGATGCTGGGAGTTTATGTCACTGAAGGAGCTGCAGGATGTCGCTCAGCAGATATCAGACTGACAGACATGATCTCTGACACCAGAAGCAGGAAACACTTTTAACGTCACAGTGATCAGTGATGGTGAGAACATCAACAACATTCAACTAAAACCTTTCACACATTTCTACTGTTAAAGTGCTGCTTGTCTTTCACACATGACGTCTGTTACAGCTTCATTCAGACGCGACGGCAGCTCATCCAGAGTTTAACCGGTTGGTAATAATGTTCCCTCTGCAGACAGTCAGTTTTAGATATCAAGGATCATTTCATGACATAAGAGCCTTTTGAGTCTGACTGGACCTTCACAGACTGAAGTGTACTCACAGTCTGTTTCCTGTCTTTTCTTTCACATCGTTGGAATGATTTTATAACTCTGAGTCCTCCCTCTGTACAGCAGGTGCAGTGATGATGATGATGATGATGGAGCCAAGGAGGAAGTCTGGTGATGTTATATTAACCTGACTCACCAGAACCACAGTAACCATCCGTCTAGGCAGCTGATTGGTCCAAACCAGCGGTGGTTCAGACAGGATGGACTGCACACAGTAAATGCACAGAGACAGGAAGAAAGCTGCTGTTTGGACCAAAACACTGACATTATATGTTCATAACATTTAATATTTAAACAAATTATAACTTCATTTCTCAGTAAAGTTTATGAAGCATGCAGCTGGATTCTGAGGCTCGCTGCAGTTTCGCTGCATTTTCACCACAGATGATCATTTGTGACAAAAATAGAAAATGTTGAAGTGACTCTGAAGGAAGCGTCAAAAGAAAGACATGGAGGACACCACATGATCAATGATGTTATTGATCTTCTCGATCATCACACCACCTCGTGAGGAAGATCTTTATGAAGACTGGCGTTCAGCCGTGTTATTGATCCCACAGGCTCTCCACTCTTCTGCAGGCATGAACTTCAACCCTGACTTTTGACTTGCAGGCAGAATTTGTGTGTGTGTTCACCTCAAGTTTCTGAACTTTGACCTTGTTTAACATCAGAACAGGATATAAAAACAGAGAACCACTAAAAGCAGAATATGACCCGTGTAAAGGTGCTACATGTCAGAACTCATTTTACATGTATTAGTTGTTTTTTTACAAACTGTTGGACTGGTCAACCTCCACTTCCTGATCACAGAGATGAAGGCAGCGCCACCTGGTGGTCAGAGGAGGACACATTCATGGAAACCAACTACCAGCTGTTTGTTCAGCAGCCTTCAGTCACACACGGACTAAATCTGAGAGTTTGATGCCCCGTTAAGCTGCACATTAACCACAGAGCGTTTTGTTATTAGTGTTGAGTGTGTCCTCCACCAATCGTCTCATTTCCTTCTTATCATTTACACAAACGCTGCTGGTTTGGCTTATTAAGGCTCATAATGAGCTTCATGTGATGAGCCGGCCAACAGTGTGGAAGTTAATGAAGACATTTATGAGACTGTGAGAGAAAGCGAGGAAGGAAACGTGATGAAGACGAGCAGGAAGGACGGCGAGGACTCAAACATCTGAAAACTTTATTCAGTTAAAACTCAGTTCTGCTTTTTATTTCTGCATCAAGAGAAAATATCAACATTTTGATGAACCAGGTTGACTTTTTCATTTGAATCCTGTTTCAAGTGCAGCATTTACCAGCAGTAAATAACCAACAGAGCCCGAAATGTTGACAGTGATGTATTTGACTTCAATTATTAAACAAACAAACAAACAAACAAATAAATAAATAAATAAATAAATAAAGGAAAACTTCTGAATCTGAATCCTGATTGTTTCTCTTCACTTTGGATAATCTGCCAAACGATGAATTGATGATCAAAACCGTTTCAGATGATTTTCTGTTGATCAGCTGATGAATGAATCATCTAATGTGATCCAGCTGTCAGACTTGCAGGTCCAGTGCAGCGTGAGACGTGGACTGAGGCAGCGCTGAGAAGTCCAGGTTCAGTTGACCCTGACTGCGAGAGCGAGACAGCAGCAGAGACGGCAGCGCGTAACGCTGCGTCCGCCGCATCCGAGAAAAGCTGCCACCTGGAAGCAGAATCACAGCGATGAGGATCAGCCTGAACCTGAACCTGATCCTGATCCTGAACCTGAACCTGATCCTGATCCTGAACCTGATCCTGAACCTGAACCTGATCCTGAACCTGAACCTGATCCTGATCCTGAACCTGAACCTGATCCTGAACCTGATCCTGATCCTGAACCTGATCCTGATCCTGATCCTGAACCTGAACCTGATCCTGAACCTGATCCTGATCCTGAACCTGATCCTGATCCTGAACCTGAACCTGATCCTGAACCTGAACCTGAACCTGATCCTGATCCTGATCCTGATCCTGAACCTGATCCTGATCCTGATCCTGATCCTGATCCTGAACCTGAACCTGAACCTGATCCTGAACCTGATCCTGATCCTGATCCTGAACCTGATCCTGATCCTGATCCTGATCCTGATCCTGAACCTGATCCTGATCCTGATCCTGAACCTGATCCTGAACCTGATCCTGAACCTGAACCTGAACCTGATCCTGAACCTGATCCTGAACCTGATCCTGATCCTGATCCTGAACCTGATCCTGAACCTGATCCTGTCTGAGCAGATGCTTCATTAGTTCAATAATCAGCAATGAAATAAGAGAATTATTCAGTTTAAATCATCAGAAAGGAACATTTTATCATTTTATCTCAACATGTTGAGAATTATTGTGACTATATCATTTTAGCTTCATGAGTCATTTTGGACTTTTTATCCATAATTTTACTTAATAAGTTAAAACATCAACAAACTAAACTGAATTAATTAAATATCAAAATAATATCCGATTAATTTTCTATTGATTGATTGTTCTGATTGTTGCAGCTGTCAGGTCACATGACATCCTCAGACAGGAGACTGAACCAATCAGGAGCCACACTTGTGTTTATTACAGCAACAGGAAGTTAAAGGAGCTCCATGAGATCGACATGCTGATGAAGGTTTGGTCACCTGACTGAGCGTCCGGTCTGTTGAAGACGTCGGTGCAGCCGCTCCAGTAGTGAGCCGCCATCTTACCGTGATAATCTCTGATGTTGGTTTTAGCATCTGATGACAGAAAGAGAAAAACACATGATAGTTTCAGATATATGAAGGGATGTGGGGGGGGGGGGGGGGGGCGATCTGCTGCAGAGGAACATTTAATTAAAAACCTTAAATCACATCTGAAAAGCTTCACGTTTATAAAAACTAAAACTGCTTAATTTAATGTCAATCAAAGCTATTAATTATTATTTTAAGCTGTAACAATGTTCATGATGAGCGTTCAGACGTTCCAGCTGGAGAAAACCTTTTGTTTTCATTGACATGTTTAGAGGAGAATGTGGTTTATTTACTGTGTCTGCAGGTTCAGGATCGACTTTCCTGCAGGATGAATGTTGTTTTTTCTCCCACATGTCCGACAGGAAGTTCAGTCTTGTTGCTGAACAGAAGAAGCTTACAGCCTGAACCTGACTCTGATTATCAGCGACGCTTTGACTCTCACCAGCTCCATCAAACCACCAGGAGAGCTGCTGTCACCATCCTCGCTCAT
Organism: Euthynnus affinis; assembly: GCA_029490765.1. Taxonomy (NCBI): domain Eukaryota; kingdom Metazoa; phylum Chordata; class Actinopteri; order Scombriformes; family Scombridae; genus Euthynnus; species Euthynnus affinis. Next base: position 5,573,323 of record CM055844.1, on the reverse strand, counting down.
CCTATCAGGAAACGTTGTCATGAACTTCAACTCTCAGACTGTCTATTTCCCAGAATGCCTTTTGACAGCCTCCAGAGAAGCAGTTAGACTCGTTCTCAAGTTGAGCGACAGTCTAAGTTTTTACTTTACAACAGATTTCTTTCTGTTTTATTCAAATGAAACGTGTCCGACAGACGAAGGTCGTCTGTGTGAACGAGGAAGTTCTTGTCTGAGTGTCTGAGAGCCGTGAAGAAGAAGCTGTTTGATTCTCTTAACACAACAAGAACATGAAAACAACATTTCTGAACCGTTTGCACGTCTTTAGTGAAAGAGAATTCTGCTCATTCAAACAGGTTTTTAATGCACCAAGCAGACTGTTTCTTCTTCAGATATGTGGAGATGTTGGAGGAGGACCGACTCACTGTAGGTGTTGATGAGGACGTGGACGATGTGCTGGTGGCCGTGAATGGAGGCGAGATGAAGAGCCGTATAACCCTGGAAACACAATAAATAATAATAAATAAACAATACTACTTCTTGTGGTGTAGGTGTTGGTGTTGGTGTTGGTGCAGGTGTTGGTGTTGGTGTTGGTGCAGGTGTTGGTGCAGGTGTTGGTGTTGGTGCAGGTGTTGGTGTTGGTGTTGGTGCAGGTGTTGGTGTTGGTGTTGGTGCAGGTGTTGGTGCTGGTGCAGGTGTTAGTGCAGGTGTAGGTGTTGGTGCAGGTGTTGGTGCAGGTGTTGGTGTTGGTGTTGGTGCAGGTGTTGGTGCTGGTGCAGGTGTTAGTGCAGGTGTAGGTGTTGGTGCAGGTATTGGTGCAGGTGTTAGTGCAGGTGTAGGTGTTGGTGCAGGTGTTGGTGTTGGTGTTGGTGTTGGTGTTGGTGTTGGTGCAGGTGTTGGTGTTGGTGCAGGTGTTGGTGTTGGTGTTGGTGTTGGTGCAGGTGTTGGTGTTGGTGTTGGTGTTAGTGCAGGTGCTGGTGCAGGTGTTAGTGCAGGTGTAGGTGTTGGTGCAGGTGTTGGTGTTGGTGCAGGTGTTGGTGTTAGTGCAGGTGTAGGTGTTGGTGTTGGTGCTTGTGTTGGTGTTGGTGTTGGTGCAGGTGCAGGTGTTGGTGTTGGTGTTGGTGTTGGTGTTGGTGCAGGTGTTGGTGTTGGTGTTGGTGTTGGTGCTGGTGTTGGTGTTGGTGCAGGTGTTGGTGTTGGTGTTGGTGCTGGTGTTGGTGTTGGTGCAGGTGTTGGTGTAGGTGTTGGTGTTGGTGTTGGTGCAGGTGTTGGTGTTGGTGTTGGTGTTGGTGTTGGTGCAGGTGTTGGTGTTAGTGCAGGTGTAGGTGTTGGTGTTGGTGCAGGTGTTGGTGTTGGTGTTGGTGCTGGTGTTGGTGTTGGTGCAGGTGTTGGTGTTAGTGCAGGTGTTGGTGCCGGTGTTGGTGCAGGTGTTAGTGCTGGTGTTGGTGTTGGTGCCGGTGTTGGTGTCAGCTGAATAAACATGTTCACAGTCTGGTACAACAAACGGTTTTGGTCTCTAAAGCTAATTTCATGGCGACTATTACGCCGTAAAGTTCTGCATAATAAAGGACATGTCTGCTTTGATTGACAGGTCCGCCGGCCGCTCGCTGGCTTGTTTCAGCCATTCGGCCCACCTCTTTGCCCTTTTTTGATTGGCTGGGAGTTAGACAGCGTTTCGCACTGCCAAGATGGCGACTGCTGGTGCGGCTCGCTTTGAGCTTTGTCCATATCTTATACAGTCTATGCTTTACGACCATCAGACGACAGCGGCGTCAGGACGGTGTTAAACTGCCGCAGCTGGTTTCACAGTCCAGTTTATAAATGCAGTGGCGAGCTGGCGGGAATAACCGGCGTCCATGTTTGTCCGTCAGCCTGTCCCGTCTCATTCTCTAACCGGTTTGACAGAAACTCGTCTCCGCTCGGCGTTTACTCTTCTCTTTCCTGACGTATATTAAAGCTTGCCGTTCGTCGTTTGTACACATTAACACTGACGAGTCCCAGCGGATCAGCTGCCAATCATCCGGAGCTGCTGTCACTGTCGTAGATGAACAGACGCTCTCGGCGCCGTCAGTCCGGCGTTTAAACTCCCGTTAAATGACAGTAAAGAAGCAGGAGACGGTTTGAAGTCAGTGTTCATTAGGGAACGGCTCTGTAGCGTTCACACACTAAACTCTCATCACAATCTTAAAACGAGCCGCTGAGGCTGTTTGATCTGCAGACAGAAGAAGCTTCGCTGTGACATTTTCCTCACAAGCTTCACTTCAGACGCACGATTAGTCACAAACACACCGAACACAGACGCACGATTACGCGTGAACACAAACGCGACCTGAAGAAGGTTTCCTGTTTAGACACACAGACACTCTGACAAACACACAGAGACGTCTTCATTTCACTGCAGTGAACGCACACACAGCTGACACACACACACACACATTATACACACACACACACACACACACACACACATTATACACACACACACACACATTATACACACACACTCTCACACACACACACACATTATACACACACACACTCACACATTATACACACACACACACACACACACACACTGCAATTTATTATAAAATAAATTAAAGTCCAAACATCGAGTCCTGAAGGTCGTTTAAAGGTGAACAGACGTCAGTAAGGCTTCGGGTTAGTAAGTGAAGCTTTAAACATGGAACCGCTTTTATCTCTCGTTCACATTTAAAGGTGCATTTCAGCAAACTCACCCCCTTCAGATGTGTGTGGTGTCGGGTTCGGGTCGGGCCGGTCAGCAGGCGTGAGGAGGTCAAACAAACACAGCAGGTCACATGACTGAAGTAAACACTGTTTACTGAAACAAATGTAAAGATGCAGAAACTCACGTGCTGTCGACGAGCAGACAGAAGAACGAAGAGATGAAAAATGAAAAAGAAATTTAGTTTAACATCTGAAATTACAATTACTGAAAACACCAAACCTCCAGAAACACGTTTTATAACTAATAAGATGTAATGTTTTTCTCTGTCGTTCAGCATTTGCTTTGTTTATGTGCTCCCATGACAACCGAGAGAAAATATTGATCTAAAGATTAAATCAAAGTGAAAGATAAAGACATCAGTTGCATTATTATAAATACATATATTTAATATTTAAAATGATTTAAACTGAAGGTTTTTATAACTTTACCAGTTTTAATATTTCAGACTTTCGCATTTATGACGTCACGTTTGGACAGAAAGAAAATGCTGCTTTATTCATGAGGGTATAGAATAATATAGAATTAGTGTTACTACCTAACCTAACTCTAACCTATTCCTAACCTTAACCTAACTCTAACCTATTCCTAACCTATTCCTAACCTAACTCTACCTATTCCTAACCTAACTCTAACCTATTCCTAACCTATTCCTAACCTATTCCTAACCTTAACCTAACTCATCTTAATTGAGGCTCCCTGAGTGACAGAAATGATCCACTGGATCCTTTTTCTTGTGTTTTCTGCTGTTTCATTGGAGGAAAGTGATGCTGAAGTTGTCGAGTGTTTAAAGAGAGTAAATCCATCATGAAGTTGATCCAGAAACTGAAGCGAGCGTTTCTCTCTTCTTGCTGCTTTATGGATTATTGATTTTTGATTTGCTGCGGCTGAAGCTCTTTTTATCAGAGCCATTACCTCCTTAACGATTAGAGACAAAAGGTTAATTATGTAATTATGGAGCCAATAAGTGACTTGTCTGCTTTGCTTTGCTGTGCTGGAGCTCAGACATGATCTCCTGAGTGCTCAGCAGCAGCAGCAGCAGCAGCAGCGGCGAGGAGGCGGCGAGGAGGCGGCGAGGAGGCTGGCAGCAGATTAACACTCACTGAGGTCGACATTGAATTGAATTCTCTGACTTGCGGCTCTCTGGAAGCTGTTAAGTAATCACAGCATCGCTTCTGTCCAATCAGCCACTGAGTGTTTATTGGAAGCAAACAAACACTAAAACTGATCCATGAAATCAATTAATGAAAGGCTCTCCTACAAAATAAGAGACTGACAGTGTGAGTGAATATTCTCTATGACTGGAGGAGGAAGAGGAGGATTGTGGGTGATTGTGTGTGAGGTTTGCGGGGCGTCGTGGCCTCTGAACGCTAATCGAAGGGAAAGTCCTCGCAGGAACTCGATGAAGCTGCGGATTAAATGAGAGCAGAAAACAGGATCCGACTGACCATCAATGCATCCTCAGAGGTCACATGATCTTCCTCAGCGGTCACATGATCTTCCTCAGAGGCCACATGATCTTCCTCAGAGGCCACATGATCTTCCTCAGAGGTCACATGATCTTCCTCAGCGGTCACATGATCTTCCTCAGAGGCCACATGATCTTCCTCAGCGGTCAATCTCATGACGTTTCGCTCACATCTGCAGCATCTAAACACCTGCAGCCATTGTTGCCCCCCCCCGACCGCCAACTGTGATCAGCCAATCAGCATCTTCCTCAAAACTTTGAACTGTTCCTTTAAGAGTAAATTTAAGATTCTTCTGTGTTGAAGAGGTGAAGACAGTGATGTGTTTGTTTATGCATCACACACACACACACATACACACAC
>CM055844.1:5463924-5563924 GCA_029490765.1 Euthynnus affinis | reverse complement strand
CATCTGATAAGGGTTAAATACAAACAATCTCATTAATATAGGACAATACAAGGGGATAGATAACTTTATTGGGAGTTCATAGGGTTACATACAAACAATTAAAACAATTAAATTCATGGGCTACATTAATACAATAAGTAAATACAATAAATATATTAAGGGGTTAAAAATTCATGCAGGGAAGGGTTAAATTATAATAAAACAAGGGTAAATTTACAATAATTTAATTTGCAATAGGGTTTACAGGGTTAAAATTCGAATTCGGAAAGTTAGGGCAAAAACAATATACCAATTCGGAAAAAGATTACGGGAAGACAACAGAGGTTACTTAAGGAGGAGCTTTACGGGGGAAAGCTCAGTCCTCACCCGAAGCCCGGGGAGGGCACATGGCTCTCCAGCCATCCACTTACCACAGTTTTTCGTGTGCCCAGCGCCTGAAGAAGACCAAATAAGGAACGAAACGTTGCGCTTTTTTACATTAAGTACAATTTTAATTTGGCACACCTTCCTTAGTTGATTAACATTAAAAACAGTATAGGATAAATAGAATTCATAATTTAAAAACAATTTAAAAACAATTTTATATTTAATTAAAAACAATCTATAAAAAAACACACAAACAATAATTAATAATTTATTAAGGCTCATCGCAGCTGTGGGGGAGGTAGGGATGGGTGGAGAGTGCACCTACCACCCCCTCATAATTGAGGGGGATGGTTTTAACCCTTTACCTATCCCGCCAGGTCCTCCATCCCGATCCTCCTCCTTAAGCAGTTGCGACCTAACTGCCAAGTAGGCAGCAGCTACCAAGTCGGAGCATTAGAGCCGCCAGGATGCCAAGTCGGCACCACTGCAGCCACATTAGAGGCCCCCAAGTCGGGGGCCACAGCTCCCAAGTAGGGAGCAAGCCACCAAGTAGGTGGCATATAGTTAGTGGCTAACTGCCAAGTAGGCAGCTATTTTATTTGTGTGTGTGTTTTTTTTCTGGTGGAAGTGGACTACCACAATTATGTTGTTTGTTTTATCCACAATTTTGGATTTATTTTGATGGTTGGAATGAGGAGTCTTTAGCCTCTGACCCTATATTATGCCCTAACCCTAACCACAATCTGTGCCTAACCCTAACCCTAACCTAACCCTAATCTCAGGCCCTAACCCTAACCCTAATCCCTAACCCTAGCCCATAACCTTAACCCTAATTCTAGGCCCTAACCCTAACCCCAACCCCTCCCCTGTCCTAACCCTAACCCTAATTCCAGGCCCTAACCCTAACCACCCCCCTCCCCATTACAATAAATATATGAAGAAACAGACGAACAATTAAGGGGAATAATTTTAATTTCATCTGATAAGGGTTAAATACAAACAATCTCATTAATATAGGACAATACAAGGGGATAGATAACTTTATTGGGAGTTCATAGGGTTACATACAAACAATTAAAACAATTAAATTCATGGGCTACATTAATACAATAAGTAAATACAATAAATATATTAAGGGGTTAAAAATTCATGCAGGGAAGGGTTAAATTATAATAAAACAAGGGTAAATTTACAATAATTTAATTTGCAATAGGGTTTACAGGGTTAAAATTCGAATTCGGAAAGTTAGGGCAAAAACAATATACCAATTCGGAAAAAGATTACGGGAAGACAACAGAGGTTACTTAAGGAGGAGCTTTACGGGGGAAAGCTCAGTCCTCACCCGAAGCCCGGGGAGGGCACATGGCTCTCCAGCCATCCACTTACCACAGTTTTTCGTGTGCCCAGCGCCTGAAGAAGACCAAATAAGGAACGAAACGTTGCGCTTTTTTACATTAAGTACAATTTTAATTTGGCACACCTTCCTTAGTTGATTAACATTAAAAACAGTATAGGATAAATAGAATTCATAATTTAAAAACAATTTAAAAACAATTTTATATTTAATTAAAAACAATCTATAAAAAAACACACAAACAATAATTAATAATTTATTAAGGCTCATCGCAGCTGTGGGGGAGGTAGGGATGGGTGGAGAGTGCACCTACCACCCCCTCATAATTGAGGGGGATGGTTTTAACCCTTTACCTATCCCGCCAGGTCCTCCATCCCGATCCTCCTCCTTAAGCAGTTGCGACCTAACTGCCAAGTAGGCAGCAGCTACCAAGTCGGAGCATTAGAGCCGCCAGGATGCCAAGTCGGCACCACTGCAGCCACATTAGAGGCCCCCAAGTCGGGGGCCACAGCTCCCAAGTAGGGAGCAAGCCACCAAGTAGGTGGCATATAGTTAGTGGCTAACTGCCAAGTAGGCAGCTATTTTATTTGTGTGTGTGTTTTTTTTCTGGTGGAAGTGGACTACCACAATTATGTTGTTTGTTTTATCCACAATTTTGGATTTATTTTGATGGTTGGAATGAGGAGTCTTTAGCCTCTGACCCTATATTATGCCCTAACCCTAACCACAATCTGTGCCTAACCCTAACCCTAACCTAACCCTAATCTCAGGCCCTAACCCTAACCCTAATCCCTAACCCTAGCCCATAACCTTAACCCTAATTCTAGGCCCTAACCCTAACCCCAACCCCTCCCCTGTCCTAACCCTAACCCTAATTCCAGGCCCTAACCCTAACCACCCCCCTCCCCATTACAATAAATATATGAAGAAACAGACGAACAATTAAGGGGAATAATTTTAATTTCATCTGATAAGGGTTAAATACAAACAATCTCATTAATATAGGACAATACAAGGGGATAGATAACTTTATTGGGAGTTCATAGGGTTACATACAAACAATTAAAACAATTAAATTCATGGGCTACATTAATACAATAAGTAAATACAATAAATATATTAAGGGGTTAAAAATTCATGCAGGGAAGGGTTAAATTATAATAAAACAAGGGTAAATTTACAATAATTTAATTTGCAATAGGGTTTACAGGGTTAAAATTCGAATTCGGAAAGTTAGGGCAAAAACAATATACCAATTCGGAAAAAGATTACGGGAAGACAACAGAGGTTACTTAAGGAGGAGCTTTACGGGGGAAAGCTCAGTCCTCACCCGAAGCCCGGGGAGGGCACATGGCTCTCCAGCCATCCACTTACCACAGTTTTTCGTGTGCCCAGCGCCTGAAGAAGACCAAATAAGGAACGAAACGTTGCGCTTTTTTACATTAAGTACAATTTTAATTTGGCACACCTTCCTTAGTTGATTAACATTAAAAACAGTATAGGATAAATAGAATTCATAATTTAAAAACAATTTAAAAACAATTTTATATTTAATTAAAAACAATCTATAAAAAAACACACAAACAATAATTAATAATTTATTAAGGCTCATCGCAGCTGTGGGGGAGGTAGGGATGGGTGGAGAGTGCACCTACCACCCCCTCATAATTGAGGGGGATGGTTTTAACCCTTTACCTATCCCGCCAGGTCCTCCATCCCGATCCTCCTCCTTAAGCAGTTGCGACCTAACTGCCAAGTAGGCAGCAGCTACCAAGTCGGAGCATTAGAGCCGCCAGGATGCCAAGTCGGCACCACTGCAGCCACATTAGAGGCCCCCAAGTCGGGGGCCACAGCTCCCAAGTAGGGAGCAAGCCACCAAGTAGGTGGCATATAGTTAGTGGCTAACTGCCAAGTAGGCAGCTATTTTATTTGTGTGTGTGTTTTTTTTCTGGTGGAAGTGGACTACCACAATTATGTTGTTTGTTTTATCCACAATTTTGGATTTATTTTGATGGTTGGAATGAGGAGTCTTTAGCCTCTGACCCTATATTATGCCCTAACCCTAACCACAATCTGTGCCTAACCCTAACCCTAACCTAACCCTAATCTCAGGCCCTAACCCTAACCCTAATCCCTAACCCTAGCCCATAACCTTAACCCTAATTCTAGGCCCTAACCCTAACCCCAACCCCTCCCCTGTCCTAACCCTAACCCTAATTCCAGGCCCTAACCCTAACCACCCCCCTCCCCATTACAATAAATATATGAAGAAACAGACGAACAATTAAGGGGAATAATTTTAATTTCATCTGATAAGGGTTAAATACAAACAATCTCATTAATATAGGACAATACAAGGGGATAGATAACTTTATTGGGAGTTCATAGGGTTACATACAAACAATTAAAACAATTAAATTCATGGGCTACATTAATACAATAAGTAAATACAATAAATATATTAAGGGGTTAAAAATTCATGCAGGGAAGGGTTAAATTATAATAAAACAAGGGTAAATTTACAATAATTTAATTTGCAATAGGGTTTACAGGGTTAAAATTCGAATTCGGAAAGTTAGGGCAAAAACAATATACCAATTCGGAAAAAGATTACGGGAAGACAACAGAGGTTACTTAAGGAGGAGCTTTACGGGGGAAAGCTCAGTCCTCACCCGAAGCCCGGGGAGGGCACATGGCTCTCCAGCCATCCACTTACCACAGTTTTTCGTGTGCCCAGCGCCTGAAGAAGACCAAATAAGGAACGAAACGTTGCGCTTTTTTACATTAAGTACAATTTTAATTTGGCACACCTTCCTTAGTTGATTAACATTAAAAACAGTATAGGATAAATAGAATTCATAATTTAAAAACAATTTAAAAACAATTTTATATTTAATTAAAAACAATCTATAAAAAAACACACAAACAATAATTAATAATTTATTAAGGCTCATCGCAGCTGTGGGGGAGGTAGGGATGGGTGGAGAGTGCACCTACCACCCCCTCATAATTGAGGGGGATGGTTTTAACCCTTTACCTATCCCGCCAGGTCCTCCATCCCGATCCTCCTCCTTAAGCAGTTGCGACCTAACTGCCAAGTAGGCAGCAGCTACCAAGTCGGAGCATTAGAGCCGCCAGGATGCCAAGTCGGCACCACTGCAGCCACATTAGAGGCCCCCAAGTCGGGGGCCACAGCTCCCAAGTAGGGAGCAAGCCACCAAGTAGGTGGCATATAGTTAGTGGCTAACTGCCAAGTAGGCAGCTATTTTATTTGTGTGTGTGTTTTTTTTCTGGTGGAAGTGGACTACCACAATTATGTTGTTTGTTTTATCCACAATTTTGGATTTATTTTGATGGTTGGAATGAGGAGTCTTTAGCCTCTGACCCTATATTATGCCCTAACCCTAACCACAATCTGTGCCTAACCCTAACCCTAACCTAACCCTAATCTCAGGCCCTAACCCTAACCCTAATCCCTAACCCTAGCCCATAACCTTAACCCTAATTCTAGGCCCTAACCCTAACCCCAACCCCTCCCCTGTCCTAACCCTAACCCTAATTCCAGGCCCTAACCCTAACCACCCCCCTCCCCATTACAATAAATATATGAAGAAACAGACGAACAATTAAGGGGAATAATTTTAATTTCATCTGATAAGGGTTAAATACAAACAATCTCATTAATATAGGACAATACAAGGGGATAGATAACTTTATTGGGAGTTCATAGGGTTACATACAAACAATTAAAACAATTAAATTCATGGGCTACATTAATACAATAAGTAAATACAATAAATATATTAAGGGGTTAAAAATTCATGCAGGGAAGGGTTAAATTATAATAAAACAAGGGTAAATTTACAATAATTTAATTTGCAATAGGGTTTACAGGGTTAAAATTCGAATTCGGAAAGTTAGGGCAAAAACAATATACCAATTCGGAAAAAGATTACGGGAAGACAACAGAGGTTACTTAAGGAGGAGCTTTACGGGGGAAAGCTCAGTCCTCACCCGAAGCCCGGGGAGGGCACATGGCTCTCCAGCCATCCACTTACCACAGTTTTTCGTGTGCCCAGCGCCTGAAGAAGACCAAATAAGGAACGAAACGTTGCGCTTTTTTACATTAAGTACAATTTTAATTTGGCACACCTTCCTTAGTTGATTAACATTAAAAACAGTATAGGATAAATAGAATTCATAATTTAAAAACAATTTAAAAACAATTTTATATTTAATTAAAAACAATCTATAAAAAAACACACAAACAATAATTAATAATTTATTAAGGCTCATCGCAGCTGTGGGGGAGGTAGGGATGGGTGGAGAGTGCACCTACCACCCCCTCATAATTGAGGGGGATGGTTTTAACCCTTTACCTATCCCGCCAGGTCCTCCATCCCGATCCTCCTCCTTAAGCAGTTGCGACCTAACTGCCAAGTAGGCAGCAGCTACCAAGTCGGAGCATTAGAGCCGCCAGGATGCCAAGTCGGCACCACTGCAGCCACATTAGAGGCCCCCAAGTCGGGGGCCACAGCTCCCAAGTAGGGAGCAAGCCACCAAGTAGGTGGCATATAGTTAGTGGCTAACTGCCAAGTAGGCAGCTATTTTATTTGTGTGTGTGGTTTTTTTCTGGTGGAAGTGGACTACCACAATTATGTTGTTTGTTTTATCCACAATTTTGGATTTATTTTGATGGTTGGAATGAGGAGTCTTTAGCCTCTGACCCTATATTATGCCCTAACCCTAACCACAATCTGTGCCTAACCCTAACCCTAACCTAACCCTAATCTCAGGCCCTAACCCTAACCCTAATCCCTAACCCTAGCCCATAACCTTAACCCTAATTCTAGGCCCTAACCCTAACCCCAACCCCTCCCCTGTCCTAACCCTAACCCTAATTCCAGGCCCTAACCCTAACCACCCCCCTCCCCATTACAATAAATATATGAAGAAACAGACGAACAATTAAGGGGAATAATTTTAATTTCATCTGATAAGGGTTAAATACAAACAATCTCATTAATATAGGACAATACAAGGGGATAGATAACTTTATTGGGAGTTCATAGGGTTACATACAAACAATTAAAACAATTAAATTCATGGGCTACATTAATACAATAAGTAAATACAATAAATATATTAAGGGGTTAAAAATTCATGCAGGGAAGGGTTAAATTATAATAAAACAAGGGTAAATTTACAATAATTTAATTTGCAATAGGGTTTACAGGGTTAAAATTCGAATTCGGAAAGTTAGGGCAAAAACAATATACCAATTCGGAAAAAGATTACGGGAAGACAACAGAGGTTACTTAAGGAGGAGCTTTACGGGGGAAAGCTCAGTCCTCACCCGAAGCCCGGGGAGGGCACATGGCTCTCCAGCCATCCACTTACCACAGTTTTTCGTGTGCCCAGCGCCTGAAGAAGACCAAATAAGGAACGAAACGTTGCGCTTTTTTACATTAAGTACAATTTTAATTTGGCACACCTTCCTTAGTTGATTAACATTAAAAACAGTATAGGATAAATAGAATTCATAATTTAAAAACAATTTAAAAACAATTTTATATTTAATTAAAAACAATCTATAAAAAAACACACAAACAATAATTAATAATTTATTAAGGCTCATCGCAGCTGTGGGGGAGGTAGGGATGGGTGGAGAGTGCACCTACCACCCCCTCATAATTGAGGGGGATGGTTTTAACCCTTTACCTATCCCGCCAGGTCCTCCATCCCGATCCTCCTCCTTAAGCAGTTGCGACCTAACTGCCAAGTAGGCAGCAGCTACCAAGTCAGAGCATTAGAGCCGCCAGGATGCCAAGTCGGCACCACTGCAGCCACATTAGAGGCCCCCAAGTCGGGGGCCACAGCTCCCAAGTAGGGAGCAAGCCACCAAGTAGGTGGCATATAGTTAGTGGCTAACTGCCAAGTAGGCAGCTATTTTATTTGTGTGTGTGTTTTTTTTCTGGTGGAAGTGGACTACCACAATTATGTTGTTTGTTTTATCCACAATTTTGGATTTATTTTGATGGTTGGAATGAGGAGTCTTTAGCCTCTGACCCTATATTATGCCCTAACCCTAACCACAATCTGTGCCTAACCCTAACCCTAACCTAACCCTAATCTCAGGCCCTAACCCTAACCCTAATCCCTAACCCTAGCCCATAACCTTAACCCTAATTCTAGGCCCTAACCCTAACCCCAACCCCTCCCCTGTCCTAACCCTAACCCTAATTCCAGGCCCTAACCCTAACCACCCCCCTCCCCATTACAATAAATATATGAAGAAACAGACGAACAATTAAGGGGAATAATTTTAATTTCATCTGATAAGGGTTAAATACAAACAATCTCATTAATATAGGACAATACAAGGGGATAGATAACTTTATTGGGAGTTCATAGGGTTACATACAAACAATTAAAACAATTAAATTCATGGGCTACATTAATACAATAAGTAAATACAATAAATATATTAAGGGGTTAAAAATTCATGCAGGGAAGGGTTAAATTATAATAAAACAAGGGTAAATTTACAATAATTTAATTTGCAATAGGGTTTACAGGGTTAAAATTCGAATTCGGAAAGTTAGGGCAAAAACAATATACCAATTCGGAAAAAGATTACGGGAAGACAACAGAGGTTACTTAAGGAGGAGCTTTACGGGGGAAAGCTCAGTCCTCACCCGAAGCCCGGGGAGGGCACATGGCTCTCCAGCCATCCACTTACCACAGTTTTTCGTGTGCCCAGCGCCTGAAGAAGACCAAATAAGGAACGAAACGTTGCGCTTTTTTACATTAAGTACAATTTTAATTTGGCACACCTTCCTTAGTTGATTAACATTAAAAACAGTATAGGATAAATAGAATTCATAATTTAAAAACAATTTAAAAACAATTTTATATTTAATTAAAAACAATCTATAAAAAAACACACAAACAATAATTAATAATTTATTAAGGCTCATCGCAGCTGTGGGGGAGGTAGGGATGGGTGGAGAGTGCACCTACCACCCCCTCATAATTGAGGGGGATGGTTTTAACCCTTTACCTATCCCGCCAGGTCCTCCATCCCGATCCTCCTCCTTAAGCAGTTGCGACCTAACTGCCAAGTAGGCAGCAGCTACCAAGTCGGAGCATTAGAGCCGCCAGGATGCCAAGTCGGCACCACTGCAGCCACATTAGAGGCCCCCAAGTCGGGGGCCACAGCTCCCAAGTAGGGAGCAAGCCACCAAGTAGGTGGCATATAGTTAGTGGCTAACTGCCAAGTAGGCAGCTATTTTATTTGTGTGTGTGTTTTTTTTCTGGTGGAAGTGGACTACCACAATTATGTTGTTTGTTTTATCCACAATTTTGGATTTATTTTGATGGTTGGAATGAGGAGTCTTTAGCCTCTGACCCTATATTATGCCCTAACCCTAACCACAATCTGTGCCTAACCCTAACCCTAACCTAACCCTAATCTCAGGCCCTAACCCTAACCCTAATCCCTAACCCTAGCCCATAACCTTAACCCTAATTCTAGGCCCTAACCCTAACCCCAACCCCTCCCCTGTCCTAACCCTAACCCTAATTCCAGGCCCTAACCCTAACCACCCCCCTCCCCATTACAATAAATATATGAAGAAACAGACGAACAATTAAGGGGAATAATTTTAATTTCATCTGATAAGGGTTAAATACAAACAATCTCATTAATATAGGACAATACAAGGGGATAGATAACTTTATTGGGAGTTCATAGGGTTACATACAAACAATTAAAACAATTAAATTCATGGGCTACATTAATACAATAAGTAAATACAATAAATATATTAAGGGGTTAAAAATTCATGCAGGGAAGGGTTAAATTATAATAAAACAAGGGTAAATTTACAATAATTTAATTTGCAATAGGGTTTACAGGGTTAAAATTCGAATTCGGAAAGTTAGGGCAAAAACAATATACCAATTCGGAAAAAGATTACGGGAAGACAACAGAGGTTACTTAAGGAGGAGCTTTACGGGGGAAAGCTCAGTCCTCACCCGAAGCCCGGGGAGGGCACATGGCTCTCCAGCCATCCACTTACCACAGTTTTTCGTGTGCCCAGCGCCTGAAGAAGACCAAATAAGGAACGAAACGTTGCGCTTTTTTACATTAAGTACAATTTTAATTTGGCACACCTTCCTTAGTTGATTAACATTAAAAACAGTATAGGATAAATAGAATTCATAATTTAAAAACAATTTAAAAACAATTTTATATTTAATTAAAAACAATCTATAAAAAAACACACAAACAATAATTAATAATTTATTAAGGCTCATCGCAGCTGTGGGGGAGGTAGGGATGGGTGGAGAGTGCACCTACCACCCCCTCATAATTGAGGGGGATGGTTTTAACCCTTTACCTATCCCGCCAGGTCCTCCATCCCGATCCTCCTCCTTAAGCAGTTGCGACCTAACTGCCAAGTAGGCAGCAGCTACCAAGTCGGAGCATTAGAGCCGCCAGGATGCCAAGTCGGCACCACTGCAGCCACATTAGAGGCCCCCAAGTCGGGGGCCACAGCTCCCAAGTAGGGAGCAAGCCACCAAGTAGGTGGCATATAGTTAGTGGCTAACTGCCAAGTAGGCAGCTATTTTATTTGTGTGTGTGGTTTTTTTCTGGTGGAAGTGGACTACCACAATTATGTTGTTTGTTTTATCCACAATTTTGGATTTATTTTGATGGTTGGAATGAGGAGTCTTTAGCCTCTGACCCTATATTATGCCCTAACCCTAACCACAATCTGTGCCTAACCCTAACCCTAACCTAACCCTAATCTCAGGCCCTAACCCTAACCCTAATCCCTAACCCTAGCCCATAACCTTAACCCTAATTCTAGGCCCTAACCCTAACCCCAACCCCTCCCCTGTCCTAACCCTAACCCTAATTCCAGGCCCTAACCCTAACCACCCCCCTCCCCATTACAATAAATATATGAAGAAACAGACGAACAATTAAGGGGAATAATTTTAATTTCATCTGATAAGGGTTAAATACAAACAATCTCATTAATATAGGACAATACAAGGGGATAGATAACTTTATTGGGAGTTCATAGGGTTACATACAAACAATTAAAACAATTAAATTCATGGGCTACATTAATACAATAAGTAAATACAATAAATATATTAAGGGGTTAAAAATTCATGCAGGGAAGGGTTAAATTATAATAAAACAAGGGTAAATTTACAATAATTTAATTTGCAATAGGGTTTACAGGGTTAAAATTCGAATTCGGAAAGTTAGGGCAAAAACAATATACCAATTCGGAAAAAGATTACGGGAAGACAACAGAGGTTACTTAAGGAGGAGCTTTACGGGGGAAAGCTCAGTCCTCACCCGAAGCCCGGGGAGGGCACATGGCTCTCCAGCCATCCACTTACCACAGTTTTTCGTGTGCCCAGCGCCTGAAGAAGACCAAATAAGGAACGAAACGTTGCGCTTTTTTACATTAAGTACAATTTTAATTTGGCACACCTTCCTTAGTTGATTAACATTAAAAACAGTATAGGATAAATAGAATTCATAATTTAAAAACAATTTAAAAACAATTTTATATTTAATTAAAAACAATCTATAAAAAAACACACAAACAATAATTAATAATTTATTAAGGCTCATCGCAGCTGTGGGGGAGGTAGGGATGGGTGGAGAGTGCACCTACCACCCCCTCATAATTGAGGGGGATGGTTTTAACCCTTTACCTATCCCGCCAGGTCCTCCATCCCGATCCTCCTCCTTAAGCAGTTGCGACCTAACTGCCAAGTAGGCAGCAGCTACCAAGTCGGAGCATTAGAGCCGCCAGGATGCCAAGTCGGCACCACTGCAGCCACATTAGAGGCCCCCAAGTCGGGGGCCACAGCTCCCAAGTAGGGAGCAAGCCACCAAGTAGGTGGCATATAGTTAGTGGCTAACTGCCAAGTAGGCAGCTATTTTATTTGTGTGTGTGTTTTTTTTCTGGTGGAAGTGGACTACCACAATTATGTTGTTTGTTTTATCCACAATTTTGGATTTATTTTGATGGTTGGAATGAGGAGTCTTTAGCCTCTGACCCTATATTATGCCCTAACCCTAACCACAATCTGTGCCTAACCCTAACCCTAACCTAACCCTAATCTCAGGCCCTAACCCTAACCCTAATCCCTAACCCTAGCCCATAACCTTAACCCTAATTCTAGGCCCTAACCCTAACCCCAACCCCTCCCCTGTCCTAACCCTAACCCTAATTCCAGGCCCTAACCCTAACCACCCCCCTCCCCATTACAATAAATATATGAAGAAACAGACGAACAATTAAGGGGAATAATTTTAATTTCATCTGATAAGGGTTAAATACAAACAATCTCATTAATATAGGACAATACAAGGGGATAGATAACTTTATTGGGAGTTCATAGGGTTACATACAAACAATTAAAACAATTAAATTCATGGGCTACATTAATACAATAAGTAAATACAATAAATATATTAAGGGGTTAAAAATTCATGCAGGGAAGGGTTAAATTATAATAAAACAAGGGTAAATTTACAATAATTTAATTTGCAATAGGGTTTACAGGGTTAAAATTCGAATTCGGAAAGTTAGGGCAAAAACAATATACCAATTCGGAAAAAGATTACGGGAAGACAACAGAGGTTACTTAAGGAGGAGCTTTACGGGGGAAAGCTCAGTCCTCACCCGAAGCCCGGGGAGGGCACATGGCTCTCCAGCCATCCACTTACCACAGTTTTTCGTGTGCCCAGCGCCTGAAGAAGACCAAATAAGGAACGAAACGTTGCGCTTTTTTACATTAAGTACAATTTTAATTTGGCACACCTTCCTTAGTTGATTAACATTAAAAACAGTATAGGATAAATAGAATTCATAATTTAAAAACAATTTAAAAACAATTTTATATTTAATTAAAAACAATCTATAAAAAAACACACAAACAATAATTAATAATTTATTAAGGCTCATCGCAGCTGTGGGGGAGGTAGGGATGGGTGGAGAGTGCACCTACCACCCCCTCATAATTGAGGGGGATGGTTTTAACCCTTTACCTATCCCGCCAGGTCCTCCATCCCGATCCTCCTCCTTAAGCAGTTGCGACCTAACTGCCAAGTAGGCAGCAGCTACCAAGTCGGAGCATTAGAGCCGCCAGGATGCCAAGTCGGCACCACTGCAGCCACATTAGAGGCCCCCAAGTCGGGGGCCACAGCTCCCAAGTAGGGAGCAAGCCACCAAGTAGGTGGCATATAGTTAGTGGCTAACTGCCAAGTAGGCAGCTATTTTATTTGTGTGTGTGTTTTTTTTCTGGTGGAAGTGGACTACCACAATTATGTTGTTTGTTTTATCCACAATTTTGGATTTATTTTGATGGTTGGAATGAGGAGTCTTTAGCCTCTGACCCTATATTATGCCCTAACCCTAACCACAATCTGTGCCTAACCCTAACCCTAACCTAACCCTAATCTCAGGCCCTAACCCTAACCCTAATCCCTAACCCTAGCCCATAACCTTAACCCTAATTCTAGGCCCTAACCCTAACCCCAACCCCTCCCCTGTCCTAACCCTAACCCTAATTCCAGGCCCTAACCCTAACCACCCCCCTCCCCATTACAATAAATATATGAAGAAACAGACGAACAATTAAGGGGAATAATTTTAATTTCATCTGATAAGGGTTAAATACAAACAATCTCATTAATATAGGACAATACAAGGGGATAGATAACTTTATTGGGAGTTCATAGGGTTACATACAAACAATTAAAACAATTAAATTCATGGGCTACATTAATACAATAAGTAAATACAATAAATATATTAAGGGGTTAAAAATTCATGCAGGGAAGGGTTAAATTATAATAAAACAAGGGTAAATTTACAATAATTTAATTTGCAATAGGGTTTACAGGGTTAAAATTCGAATTCGGAAAGTTAGGGCAAAAACAATATACCAATTCGGAAAAAGATTACGGGAAGACAACAGAGGTTACTTAAGGAGGAGCTTTACGGGGGAAAGCTCAGTCCTCACCCGAAGCCCGGGGAGGGCACATGGCTCTCCAGCCATCCACTTACCACAGTTTTTCGTGTGCCCAGCGCCTGAAGAAGACCAAATAAGGAACGAAACGTTGCGCTTTTTTACATTAAGTACAATTTTAATTTGGCACACCTTCCTTAGTTGATTAACATTAAAAACAGTATAGGATAAATAGAATTCATAATTTAAAAACAATTTAAAAACAATTTTATATTTAATTAAAAACAATCTATAAAAAAACACACAAACAATAATTAATAATTTATTAAGGCTCATCGCAGCTGTGGGGGAGGTAGGGATGGGTGGAGAGTGCACCTACCACCCCCTCATAATTGAGGGGGATGGTTTTAACCCTTTACCTATCCCGCCAGGTCCTCCATCCCGATCCTCCTCCTTAAGCAGTTGCGACCTAACTGCCAAGTAGGCAGCAGCTACCAAGTCGGAGCATTAGAGCCGCCAGGATGCCAAGTCGGCACCACTGCAGCCACATTAGAGGCCCCCAAGTCGGGGGCCACAGCTCCCAAGTAGGGAGCAAGCCACCAAGTAGGTGGCATATAGTTAGTGGCTAACTGCCAAGTAGGCAGCTATTTTATTTGTGTGTGTGTTTTTTTTCTGGTGGAAGTGGACTACCACAATTATGTTGTTTGTTTTATCCACAATTTTGGATTTATTTTGATGGTTGGAATGAGGAGTCTTTAGCCTCTGACCCTATATTATGCCCTAACCCTAACCACAATCTGTGCCTAACCCTAACCCTAACCTAACCCTAATCTCAGGCCCTAACCCTAACCCTAATCCCTAACCCTAGCCCATAACCTTAACCCTAATTCTAGGCCCTAACCCTAACCCCAACCCCTCCCCTGTCCTAACCCTAACCCTAATTCCAGGCCCTAACCCTAACCACCCCCCTCCCCATTACAATAAATATATGAAGAAACAGACGAACAATTAAGGGGAATAATTTTAATTTCATCTGATAAGGGTTAAATACAAACAATCTCATTAATATAGGACAATACAAGGGGATAGATAACTTTATTGGGAGTTCATAGGGTTACATACAAACAATTAAAACAATTAAATTCATGGGCTACATTAATACAATAAGTAAATACAATAAATATATTAAGGGGTTAAAAATTCATGCAGGGAAGGGTTAAATTATAATAAAACAAGGGTAAATTTACAATAATTTAATTTGCAATAGGGTTTACAGGGTTAAAATTCGAATTCGGAAAGTTAGGGCAAAAACAATATACCAATTCGGAAAAAGATTACGGGAAGACAACAGAGGTTACTTAAGGAGGAGCTTTACGGGGGAAAGCTCAGTCCTCACCCGAAGCCCGGGGAGGGCACATGGCTCTCCAGCCATCCACTTACCACAGTTTTTCGTGTGCCCAGCGCCTGAAGAAGACCAAATAAGGAACGAAACGTTGCGCTTTTTTACATTAAGTACAATTTTAATTTGGCACACCTTCCTTAGTTGATTAACATTAAAAACAGTATAGGATAAATAGAATTCATAATTTAAAAACAATTTAAAAACAATTTTATATTTAATTAAAAACAATCTATAAAAAAACACACAAACAATAATTAATAATTTATTAAGGCTCATCGCAGCTGTGGGGGAGGTAGGGATGGGTGGAGAGTGCACCTACCACCCCCTCATAATTGAGGGGGATGGTTTTAACCCTTTACCTAACCCTCGGAAACGGGGGAGGTCATATAAGGAGGAGGAACAACAGGAGAAGCCTCAGTTCCCACCTGCAGCCGCAGGGGGAACTCATGGCTCCCCAGCTATTCATTGCTGTACGTTTTCTGTGTGCCACCACCTGAAGAAGATCAAACAAGAATCCGGAAACGGGGGAGGTCATATAAGGAGGAGGAACAACAGGAGAAGCCTCAGTTCCCACCTGCAGCCGCAGGGGGAACTCATGGCTCCCCAGCTATTCATTGCTGTACGTTTTCTGTGTGCCACCACCTGAAGAAGATCAAACAAGAATCGAAACGTCGTGGACAATTTTTTTAATTTTATTTATTTCGGCACACCTTCCTAAGTTCATTAAAAAAAACAAATTTAAAGACAAACAAGTATACTATTTAAAAACAAACTAAAAACAACAAGTTAAGAACAACATTTAATTTAAAAACAAATTTTATTTCATTTATTCATTTCATTTATTTTTTATTTTTTTATTAAAACCAAAATGGGACTTACCGTGTGGGGGGAAGGAGGGGTGGGCGGAGAGTGCACTCCATCCTCCCCTTAGCTGGAGGGGATGGCTCGGTTCCCCTAACCTAACCCGCCAGGTCCTCCACCCCACCCCTTCCCCCCTAACTGGTAGTCAGGAGGCCAAGTCGGCCCTATTAGCCAGTCCTCAGCCCCCAAGTCGGGGGCATTTAGAGATACCAGCTACTAAACGAGTAGCCTACAGATGCCAAATAGGCATACATAAAGCCAAGGGCTCCCAAGCCGGGAGGGCAGAGAGCCGGCCACCAAGTCGGAGGCAAATAGCGGCCTCTGCTGGCTTATTAGACTTTGTACTGGCATTTTTATTCAATAATCTAAATTTGAATTTTATTTTAAGCCTAAGATTTGGAGTCTGCATGGATGGCTGGATGAATGGACTGTATGACCTCCCCCCCTAATCCTAATCCTAACCCCAATCCTAAATTAGGCCCTAACCCTAACCCCACCCTAACCCTAATCCTAACCCTAACCTAATCCCAGGCTCCTAACCCTAACCCTAAATCTAGGCCCTAACCCTAACCAATTCCCTGCCTCTTGCCTAACCCTAACCTCTAACCTAAATTAAGGCCCTAACCCTAACCCCCCACCCCCCACCCCCACCCCTCAATTAAATTAAATCATACAAATGCAAACAGCAATAAATAGATAATTAATTAATTGATGGGGAATAAATAACAATTTAAAAAAGGGGAAATAAATAACTAATATGGGGGGAATAAATAACAATTAATGGGGTAATAAACAATTCATGGGTTAAAAGACAACAAGTACAATGCATGGGGGTAGACAAGAGGATTTAATTGGAAATTACAGGGTTAAGAACAAACAAATATAATAAATATAAATTCATAAATGGACATAATAAATTACAAGAAGGGTTAAAATTGGATCAATTAATTACAGGAAAGGGTTAAATTCGATTGGAAATAGGGTTAAAACACAATTCGGTCAATTCGGAACAGGGATTACGGGGTTAAAAAGGAAAAAACTAAAAAACACGAAACCAAACCAAAATACTTACCAGAAACCTAAAACACGGAAACGGGGGAGGTCATATAAGGAGGAGGAACAACAGGAGAAGCCTCAGTTCCCACCTGCAGCCGCAGGGGGAACTCATGGCTCCCCAGCTATTCATTGCTGTACGTTTTCTGTGTGCCACCACCTGAAGAAGATCAAACAAGAATCGAAACGTCGTGGACAATTTTTTTAATTTTATTTATTTCGGCACACCTTCCTAAGTTCATTAAAAAAAACAAATTTAAAGACAAACAAGTATACTATTTAAAAACAAACTAAAAACAACAAGTTAAGAACAACATTTAATTTAAAAACAAATTTTATTTCATTTATTCATTTCATTTATTTTTTATTTTTTTATTAAAACCAAAATGGGACTTACCGTGTGGGGGGAAGGAGGGGTGGGCGGAGAGTGCACTCCATCCTCCCCTTAGCTGGAGGGGATGGCTCGGTTCCCCTACCCTAACCCTAACCCTAACCCTAACCCCTAACCCTAACCCCTAACCCCTAACCCCTAACCCTAACCCCTAACCCTAACCCTAACCCTAACCCTAAGCCCTAAGCCTAAGCCCTAAGCCCTAAGCCCTAACCCTAAGCCCTAACCCTAGCATCCTCTAACACTAGCATCCTCTAACCCTAACCTGCACCCCTGGTACACTTGGCTGCTTGTATACTGCATCCTTGAACCCCTGGTACACCAGACCCCTGGTACACTGCCACCTTTGACATGACAGATTGTCAACATTTTTCAAAAACGCCACTTGAAATGGGGTGTCAATCAACTCCAAATGGTCTGAAACGTGCTCCTAAATGGTTTCTGGGAGGTGGATTTTGGCCTCAACACTTAGTCAATATATGGTTCCAATCGTCTCCCATTCATTTCCTATGGGAAACACATTTTGGCTTATAATTCGGGAACGAAAGGTCGTAGAGACTCGGGAGTGGGTGGCGTCAGACCTAATTAGGGGGCGCTGAACACGCCAGACTTGGACCCGTCTCTCTACGACTTACGGTTCCCGAGATACAGCCGATTTAAAATTTTCAAGTGATGTATCTCGGGAACGCAAGGTCGCACAGACTCGTGGGTGGTACCGTTGGAAAGGGCGTGGCCGAATTAGTGGGGGCGGAGCTTGGTTTCAAGGCTCTACGACCTTCCTATCAAAAGTTATTCACGTTTATATCCGTTTGTCCACTGTGGACAAACCCCTTTTTACCCCCCTACCCTAACCTAACCACTCCCTCCCCCGTCCCACAACCCTAACCCTCCCCAAACCCAACCACTTCCTTCCCCTAACCTTTCCTCCCCCAAACTTAACCACTTCCCTCCCTAACTACTCCCCCCCCCCTTTCCTTTTTTTTTTTTTTTCCCTCCTCCTTCTCTCGGCTCTCCCACCTCTGCCCCCTTAGATCCTGGTCCCTCATGGAGGGACTTACAGCAAACCTCACACACCCCCCTCTGGTTAATGGTGGGTCCTGTCAGTAGGCCAGTGCTACTTAACCTAACCCGAATCCCAAACCCCAACCCTAACCCCAGGCCTGGCCCTAACCCTAATTTGGGCCCTAACCCTAACCCAGGCCCTAACCACCCCCCACTTAAGTATAAAAACATAAATAAATTAAAACACAAACAACAAGAGGAATAAATAATTTAATAGGGTTAATAACAAACAATTTAATTCATGGACAAAACAAGGGGAATATAAATTCCATGGTATTCATAGGGTTAATCTACAGGAAGGGAACCTAAAAAGAAGACAATACTTACCGAAATCCAAAAGGGAACCTAAAAAGGAGACAATACTTACCGAAATCCAAAAGGGAACCTGAAAAGGAGACAATACTTACCGAAATCCAAAAGGGAACCTGAAAAGGAGACAATACTTACCGAAATCCAAAAGGGAACCTGAAAAGGAGACAATACTTACCGAAATCCAAAAGGGAACCTGAAAAGGAGACAATACTTACCGAAATCCAAAAGGGAACCTGAAAAGGAGACAATACTTACCGAAATCCAAAAGGGAACCTGAAAAGGAGACAATACTTACCGAAATCCAAAAGGGAACCTGAAAAGGAGACAATACTTACCGAAATCCAAAAGGGAACCTGAAAAGGAGACAATACTTACCGAAATCCAAAAGGGAACCTGAAAAGGAGACAATACTTACCGAAATCCAAAAGGGAACCTGAAAAGGAGACAATACTTACCGAAATCCAAAAGGGAACCTGAAAAGGAGACAATACTTACCGAAATCCAAAAGGGAACCTGAAAAGGAGACAATACTTACCGAAATCCAAAAGGGAACCTGAAAAGGAGACAATACTTACCGAAATCCAAAAGGGAACCTGAAAAGGAGACAATACTTACCGAAATCCAAAAGGGAACCTGAAAAGGAGAAAATACTTACCGAAATCCAAAAGGGAACCTGAAAAGGAGAAAATACTTACCGAAATCCAAAAGGGAACCTGAAAAGGAGAAAATACTTACCGAAATCCAAAAGGGAACCTGAAAAGGAGAAAATACTTACCGAAATCCAAAAGGGAACCTGAAAAGGAGAAAATACTTACCGAAATCCAAAAGGGAACCTGAAAAGGAGAAAATACTTACCGAAATCCAAAAGGGAACCTGAAAAGGAGAAAATACTTACCGAAATCCAAAAGGGAACCTGAAAAGGAGAAAATACTTACCGAAATCCAAAAGGGAACCTGAAAAGGAGACAATACTTACCGAAATCCAAAGAGGGAACCTAAAAAGAAGAAAATACTTACCGAAATCCAAAGAGGGAACCTAAAAAGAAGAAAATACTTACCGAAATCCAAAGAGGGAACCTAAAAAAGGAAGAAAAACAGATTAAAAACAAATTAATACAATTCATGGGCTTAATAAATCCAAAAACAACAGAGGATTAATAATTTCATGAAGGGAAGGGTTAAATTTAATTCAAAACAAGGGCATATACACATTATTCAATTTGGAACAGGGTTTATAGGGTTAAAATTCAATTTCGAAACACAGGACTAAATTAAAACATGAATTCGAAAACGGAAAGGGAAAAGCATCAGAGGTGATAAAGGGAGGAGCTTCCGGGGGAAAGCTCAGTCCTCACCCGAAGTCCGGGGAGGACACATAGCTCTCCAGTCACTCTATGACCACCAGTTTTCTGCGTGCCTGCGCCTGATGAAGACCAAGTAGGCTCGAAACGTAGCGCACAATTCTTTTTATTAATTTTATTTTGGCACGCCTTCCTTAGTTATTTAAAACACATTTATGTATATTATTTAAAAATTATTTAATTAATATTTAAAAAAATTATTTTTTATTTTATTTTATTCTATTTAAAACAAACCTGTGAGAGAGAGGCTCCCCGCAGCTGTGGGGAGGATGGGATGGGTGGAGAGTGCACCCCATTTTCCCCTTAGCTGGGGGGGTGGTTCAGGCCCCTAACCTAACCCTAACCCTTCCCCCAACCTAACCCCCTAACACCCTAACCGTTGGAAAGGGCATCACCAAATTAGTATGGGCGGAGCTTGGTTTCAAGTCTCTACGACCTTCCTATCAAAAGTTATTAGCCCATAAAGAGGATCGGTCATGACCGATCAGTGTAATCATCCCCTTAACCTAACCCTAAGGGAAACACATTTTGGCTTATAACTCTGGAACGAAAGGTCGTAGAGACACGGGGGTGTGTGGTGTCAGACCTAATTAGGGGGCGCTGAACACGCCAGTCTACGACTTACGGTTCCCCGAGATACAGCCAATTTAAAATTTTCAAGTGATGTATCTCAGGAACAGAAGGTCGCACAGACTCGTGGGTGGTACCGTTGGAAAGGGCGTGGCTGGAGTTTGGATTCAAGTCTCTACGACCTTCCTATCAAAAGTTATTCATGTTTGTCTCCGTTTGTCCACTGTGGACAAACCCCTTTTTACCCCCATACCCTAACCCTAACCCTAACCCCATATTAGAACAATTTAAAAACAGTTTGATTTATTAAAAACAAGCAAATTTCATTTCATTTTTGAAAGACAATTTACACTAATACAAAAACAACAAAGACAACTTGATTTAATTTAAAAACAACTTAATTTCATGTCTGAAGAATAATTTAAATATTACAAACACAAAACAACATACTTACCTGAACCTGAAAAGAAGAAAAAAGAGACACTTACCTGAAAACACTTACCCGAAAAGAACCTGAAAAGAAGAAAAGGAAAAATACTTACCTGAAAAGAAAGAGAACACCTACCTGAAAGAAAGAGCAAAACACCAACCTGAAAAGAAAGACAAGGATACCTACAAGGACCAGACACTTACCTGAAATCCATAATGATGAGGAGAAAGACAGAGGGGATGGATGGAGAGTGCACCTACCGCCTCTCCCTGAAAAGGGAGAGGCCAGTTTAACCCTTTACCTAACCCTTATAACTCTGGAATGAAAGGTTGTAGAGACACGGTGGGTTGCGTGTGACCTAATTTGGGGGCATTGAACACGCCAGTCTTTGAACCATCACTCTACTACTTGCGGTTCCCGAGATACAGCCAGTGGGCGGACCCTGGGGAAACAGGAACCCAACCACGGGTACAACTTACCCAATCCCCGGCAACATCCCTCGGCATCTGGCTAATTGTATTTACTTCATCAGATGCAAGAAATGTAAAATGGCCTATGTAGGGGAGACCAAGAACACTCTCAGAACCAGACTGGCTCAATATACATATAACGTCCAGAATAACCTATAAAGGAACACCCACCTGGTTTGACACTTTGAGCAACACGGCCTAGACAACCTGGAAATGAAGGGATTGCTACATGATCCCAACTGGGCACAGGAACAACGACGTGCAAGAGAGAGATTTTGGATCAGGAAGCTGGGAACCAGATTCCCCAAAGGACTGAACGACTGACCACCTACCCCTATAAAGAGGACACTCACCAAGAAGGATGGGACATTCCAGTTAACCTGGAGCATTTAATACCACCTGGGACATTTCTATGTTCGAACCTTTACTTGTTCCTAATAGCTGTCCATATCACCCTGCTAATTACCTACTTACTTACCTGTTACCTACCGTTACTTACCTGTTATCTGTTACCACTTACCTGTTGCCACCCATTTGCACCTACCTGTTAAACCCGCCCTGTTGATTATTCCTACCCGTTACTACCGTTCCACTTATCTGTATTAAATACCACCTACCTGTTGGCAACAATTTGTACTTACCTGTTTACCCCTGCTGATTACGTTACCTGTTCAATAAAAGGAAGGGGAGGAAAATGATTGACTCCTAGGGTACAATTTATGGACGAACTCAGGTTGAGACTTGTTTCTAAACCCTGGAAAAGTCAGAATTGACCTAGTCTGATTCCTACCCACCAATGAACAAAAATGTCTCTATAATATCCTTTCCCATTTACCTTATCCTCCTCTTTTCTTCTCCCCTCCCTCCTTGGAGGGAGGTAGAGCTGCAGTCCGGTCAGATTCTCTCTCTCTCTCTCTCTCTCTCTCTCTCTCTCTCTCTCTCTCTCTCTCTCTCTCTCTCAGCCCAGGACCACTTAGCTTCACGACTCCATCTGAACCTTCCCTACTCTTTCCCCAACCCACCTCATCTCCCACCCTTACCCCTACCCTAACCCTACTTACCTAACCTATAAGATACTTACCATCCTCTTATACCTTGATACCTACCAGAGTCCACAACTTAGCTTCCTCTTATTCCTTGGTACCTGGCAAAAAGTCCACAACTTACCATCCTCTTATAACATAATACCTACCAAAGAGTCCACAACTCACCTTTTAGATACTTACCTCATCTCTCCTGGGTGTCAAGATTTTTTTAATTATCTTCATCAGTGGTGCCAATGAACTCCAAATGGTCTGAAATGTGCATATTTGATGCATGGTCAGTTTTTCCTCCACATTGAAATTTTCATCCCATTCATTTCCAACGGGGAAGACATTTTGTTCTGTAACTCCGGAACAGAAGTTCATACAGACTCGAGGTACGGTTGTAAAGACCATACCCAAATTAATAGGTATGGAGCTTGGTTTAAGGTCTCTATGACCTTCTCATCAAAAGTAATTCATGAATGTCTAATCCTCAATTGTCTAATCGTGATAATTATCCGTATTCCCTAACCATAACCCCAACCAAGTTGATTCTAACAAAATTGGCATTTACCAGGCACATCATGGCCCACCAAAGCTACGGGATCTGGGAACGTCAGACCTGATTGGACAGACTAGGGCAACCTAATGGTGATAACCCTAAGTTGGTCAGGTGGTAAGTATGTGGCCCCCCTGAGTCCGACTATAGGAGAGCATGCAAGGTGGGGTGGTCCAGGGCATCAGGACCTTAAAGTTGGCCTAGTCTTCTACAAGGGATAGCCTCACTCATATGCAACAGCCCATTATGCACCACATGTAGCAATCTGACTTGGTTCCCCAAACAATTCGTCCCCTTCAAATTCTTTCACAACCCCTAAATTTTCCATCCCCTAGCCCAGCTTAGGTGGTTAGGATCGTGGATGCATCGGGACCCTTAACATATGAATCTACCTTAAACTTACACTTACTTACTTACCTGGATATGCCTAATACTTACCTGAAATACTTACCTTACTGAACAAATCTACCTTAACATGCAAAAAAAAGAACCGAAACTTCCTTTTCCTCCGAACAAATCTTGACCCACAATAGAATCTCCAAATTATTCACCTCTACCCTAATTACATCTACTTACCTTGGGACATCCGATACTCACCCAACAATACCTACCTACCTAGCTTATTAGTAAGTTTCCCGTAATAGAAATGCTAGCCAACCCACCATATATACTTCCTATGGGAATAACCAAAACACCAATCCACAAACAACTCTGGATTTACTGGGACTACTTCCTGCACATGCAAATATACTTACCAGTTGCCTGCGGATATACCTTAGCTTGTCATGAAATCTCCACAATAATTTACCTTTACAAAAAAGAAAGCCTTACTTACCTGGATATGTCTAATACTTACCCTTAACAGTATCTACCCACCCCACTTGTCGGCATACAAACACTGACCAACCTACCATGCGTAATTCCTAATAATACCAAATACTTACCCATACCTAATTGATCTGTCGATACCCAAATATAAAACATCACCCACTTACATATTGATCTACTAGGAGTACTCCCTACAAAAACGAACAACGCCACTTAATATTAGAGGACTTAGTTGCAATCAATTGGCTATAGGACACATCCCAGGGCTTGATTGACTCTGGGAGGGCCTCCCTTAGGTGAGGATGTCTAGTGAAAATGATTGAAACATCCAATGACCCTGAAGTCCACTACTGATGCGTCCTAAAATTTTACTGACAATAAAGCACACAACACCAAAAACCTAAACTAATCCACACTAACCATGGCAAACAGTTTCACCCAAACTTAGGACAAAATAGGACTGCAACCCTTATCAGGGAGACTCCAAATCAAACTGCACAGAAAAATCCAATGGAATGGGTTAGGGTTCATAAATAATTACCTGTATTAAAAACTCAATTGGCTAATTTCATTATGTATGTAATATTTATATATCCAAATCACCTACCTTACAATCATAACAAATAAATATTCAGTCAGAAACCAGTTCTGACTGTCCTGAAAGATAGAAACTGTTCTGACTAATGTAACAGGCTACAACTATTTGGTCAAACAAACAGCCCGGAAAAAAGTCCAGGATCAGTTAAATGTAATTTTTTAACCGATAAGATACAGATAGTTTCAAATACTGCAATCAGAAATAGTTTATTCATTTGTTTGACTCAATTCTTGTGTAAAGGTAACCAGGTCTTAATCAGCCTGTGACAGTTTTACCTGTAAAAGAGATCTCAAGGTCTAGAGTCACCACTTCTGCTAAGGATGCTCTGGTTCGAGAGGTAAAGATAATGTTATCAAAATGTAATCATTTACACTAATAAATCTTTTGACTGTAAATATCATCACAAAAAAAATTACACACACACTAACTCTTTTGCTATTGTTAAATTATTATTCAACAATATTTTAAGTTCACAAACTTCATTTTTTTATGTAAACCCCAAACAACCAAAATTTAAAGACTGGCCAGAGTAAAAAATAAATAATTTTAAAAAAATAGCTGCAGCTTTAAGTCTGTTTACTTGTGCACAACCCTGTACCTTTGAGCTCAATATAGTATATGGCAGTTTCTTTCACTCCTTTAGATCCCACTTCCAGGTCAGATCTTACTAGTTGAAGCTGAGATGAAATCCCAACTCAGGCTTAAAGTCTTGAATCCAACTCGCACTCCACCGATCCACGCCCTCCTCTCTTCCACAGCCAGCCAGCCAGCCAGCAGTGAATAGCTCCTCCCTCAGGTCACTCACGCACCGCTCACACAGTCCAGGCTATTCCAACAGATAAACATATTCAGACAGTCTTTAAAACACTTTTCCCAGGGTATAATGTTATTTTTTTTCATCTTTTCTTATTCAACAATTAAATTAATCAGGATACTTAAATGTCAGGTTAAAATAATATGAAATTAAAATAAAAAAAAAATAATTTATCACATCACCTCTGTTGAATAGGTATACATAACATCACCACTTATTTTAGGTGGGTTACATAAACTCAAAATTTTAACAGAGAAAACCGATTGAGAACCCAGTCATGGTGAATCAAAGACATATTTCTATGAGTATTTTTCCCATATCTCACATGTGAGAAGTGCAGTGTCCCTATGTAATGTGTAAGGAGCACATGCTATTTTGACTACCACCCTAACTCGGCCTTACAAAATTACAAGAGACATAATATGCTCAAAATTTTGTTTGATAAATGTATTCCACAATAACTACGTACTTACATGTTCTAGACATTATAATCACAAAAAACATTTTTACTTGTTACTTACTTTTTTCTTGAAAAATTCAGTCCAATGCAACGAGGAGATGAGCTTGCCCAAAAGTTTGCAAGTAGTGCAAGTTACACATACACACATTTGCTATCCAGTAGCATTGCAAACATGAACAATAGAAACCATTTACTATGTGAATGTGGTCTTTAAAAAAAACAAAAACAAAACTACAGGGTTAAGCAGCTCTGAGCCAACATTATAGCCATTTTATATGCCTGAAAGACCTATGATCTGACCATTACAACAAGACTTATTTTACAGCTGTTCTCAACCAATATCTGAATCCTCTTTCAGTCAGATACCCTAGCTATATCAAGAATACTTGTGAATTTGTCTACAAAATCAAACAGCTGCATGTCCCTGTGAATGTCATCCTATTCTCTATGGACACTGACGTAAGAAATTACTACAATTACTGGAAATAACTCTTACCAGGAATGACTTCGAATTCAATGGCGATATTTTACTGCAGACCAAGGGTACAGCTATGGGGGAAAAAAATTAGCACCACAACCTATCAATCAAGCTAAAATGTATCCCAATTGACAGATCAGTATATTCTCTGGACACCACTCCATGCAAAGGACTAAATTTCACACAAACTCACAAATTGGATATTAAACTATTCTTTGAAGACAAAGACCAACAGAAACCAACTTCCACCCAAAATACATATGCAGGACTGGTCACATCTCACCCTTTAAGATTTATTATCACATATTTCAGATATATTATCAATATTATAATGATCGTCCAATGATGTAGAATCATTTTCACATATCACTTAATGTTATTGTTAAAAAGAAATATTTTTATGGTGTAAAAGGAAAAAAAAACAAATGTATGAAAATATTTTTAAAAAAGTGTCTCTTAAAGTTCAGATCTGTGTTTTAAATGGAGAGATAAAAAAGAGAAACACACAAACATTTAATTTATATGAACATGTGGTTAAACAAAATGAAACTTCACCCTGGAAATGACAGCAGACCCTGAAACATGAATAAAAATACAGATGGATTCTGAGTATTTAAGCTTTCAAGAGTGAGGGTTGGGTCCTCAAATAGGCCACAAGATGAGTGTTTGATGCAAATTACAGATTTCAACCCTAAAAATGCTGTAATATTTAGTGGGTGTAGTATTCAGGTGTAGTATCTAGGAGATGTAGTATTCAGGATGAACAGCTGATGTATCCTTCAGCTCGTTTGGCAATTTCCTGGCGAAGAGAATCCACTTCTTCTAACAAACGGGTGACTTCATCAGCTTTCTGCTGTTTACTGTTAATTAACTGCTGGATCTTCTTCTCCACATCTGAAAGTACAGAACATAGATACTTTACTACCACTGCATATACTATTACTGTAAAACTACTGCTGATATTAGGTTTATTTGTATAGCACTTTTCATACAGTAGTTGTAACTCAAGGGGCTGTACAACACATAAGAAAAACATTACAAATAAGAAAAGCATTAAATACATAAAAGATTAGATGCAAAAGTGCAATAAGAATACATCAGTAGATGTATTTGGTGCTGGGGAGGAAGTTAATCGAAGGTCAGTCTGTATAGATACGTTTTTACTTCACTGAGGTTGGCGCTTTCATTTCTGCAGGAAAGGTGTTCCAGATTTCAGGTGCATAAAGTGTCCTTGATGTTTTTATGTGTGCAATTCTGTGGGAGCAGCAGCGGGGTATCACAGGACCTCATGGCTGGGAAATGTGGTTATAGTAGCTCTGCATTATAGGCTGGAGATGAACTATTTACTGCTTTGTAACCCTTTAAAAGAATTTTAAAATCAAAAAATCTAAAAGTAACTGGCATCTAGTGTAGAGTAGCTGAAATCAGTGTAATGAGCTCACTCCTGGTTCTGGTTAAGAACCTGGCAGCTAAGTTCTCAGTGAATTGTAGTAGTTTGAGTGATTTTTTTGGAGAGTCAGGTAAAAGGCGCATTACAGTAGTCAATTCAACTAGACAAATGTTTGAATCAATTTTTCTGCATCTTTTTTTACTAAGATGATCAAACTGCTGCAAAATTCCTGAGGTGATTTTTTTGATAGAATTTATGTTTGAATTAAACTTTAATTCAGAGAATAAAATCACACCCAGGTTAGTAGCATATAATTAATTTGTTAGCTAGGTATTCCCATAAAAATATATAGTTGCCCTCTGTAAAGTTATGGTTAGAAGAAATTGCAATATATCTTGCACTGGAAAGACTCGCATATAATGTTAGAGGGAAAAGAAAACTGTTAAAGTATGAAAACCATTTTTGGAGGATGAAAATGTAATAATTTGAGACCTTCAAGTTACCAATGCTGCTGCCTTTTCAATTATTTTTTTTTTGTTGTTGTTGTTGTTTTTTTCCTTAAAAAAAAGGTCCAGTGTGTAATATATGGGGTATTTAGCGGCCTCTAATGGTGAGGTTCTAGATTGAAGCACTCCGCGGCTCCCCCCTCCCCTCCCTTAGACTATGGTGGCCTTCACAGACAAGAGGCTGTTTGCTGAAGAGGACAACTCTGAGCATTTCTAACAAGTCAAGGGAAGCGGGAAGATGTATTTAGTTATTTAGTCTATAATACTAGAGGATATAAGTCGCAAGTAAGATAGCAATTATGAGCGCTTTACAAGCTAACATTAGCTACGTAATGCTAAACAAAACTTACAGTTATTTTATTCTAGCGTTAGGCATATTGATAGCGAGATAACGTTAGCATTGGCAGTATAACATTGCAAATTGTGTTATCCGTTTGCAGAGTCAAGTACCGGAGATGAGAGAGAGAGAGAGAGAGAGAGGAAAAGGGGGAGCTAACTGTGCTGCTTAGCGGTGCTGCTGCAGGCAGGGTTAGGCTAGAGAGGAGAGCAAACACTGGGACTGCGACAGCAATGGAAGAAGCTGGAAACCCCCCAAAGGGAAATGACTGAGGTTTGTGACGTTATTTATACAATTATTTTATTAAATTACTACAGGTTCCACACGATATTATATTCAAAATACCAACACAGTGGTATTTACACAGCAGCTTTTTGCTCTACATTACTGTAGTCTGTATACTTTGACGTGTTATAGCAGTGTAATGTGAGTCCGTAGCCTCTTTTACAGCCCGTTCAAAGCGAGAATACTGCGCCTGTAATCCGCCTCACTGCTCTGTTTAGTCCGTATTCAGACCAAATCAGGCGGTGCAGTGTTAGGAGGTTTGTGGGTGTGTTGGTGCTTTAGAAGCTAACAGCTGTAAAACAATTAGAAAATAACGTTTATTGATCTGATTCACGGCTTCTTCACTAACAGCTCAGCCTCTAGCTCACTCAGCTGCTCTCTCGTCTTTTTATTATGAGTCAGGAATAAAGTCTAACTTCACTTTTTACGTTATCAAAGAGAAATGTCCTTCGGATTAACAGCTATAATGTGTGTTCTCTGTATAAAAGAGGCTACTGAAATCAGCAACTCTAACGTTACTGAATGAGTAACGTTATGTAAATAAGATATAGTTCACTAATGAGCAGCACTATTTTGACTTTTTTTTTTTAATCATGTTGTTGTAGACTTGTTTGGGAACACTGGACAGACTACAATCCATATTCTGCACTACCATCACCATATTTCCAACATATCATGAAACTTATAACTTACTAAGCCTTATCGGTGTTTTTCCTGTTTTTATTTTTTTGGACTCGTTGAAGAGATGATCTTGGAGGAGAACAGCAGCTCACCAGTGAACTGCTTCAGAGGCAGCCAGGGTTCATTTGTTCAATTTAAATGTGCAAGTTTACCAAATAAGAGATATTAATCAGATGTGCTGTGATAATTGCTTTGATATACAATGACAGTACTTCCCTGCAGTGTCAGTATATTGTCATTACCACTTCCACTATTGATTTATATTTTCGTTATTTATATATTATAAAGCAACATGAAACAGTAGTGAAGTTTGAATACCACTGATCCTCAGAACAGGACATTGTAGAACATGCTATGGATTCATTTTCATCACTTCAGGTTATGTAAACTGCAATTTACTAGTTTGAACAACAAAATAACAATATGAAAAACAACACCAAGAATAACATTTATGATATACATATCTTTTATTTAACAGAAACATTTCTGGACATCTTTTTCAATCTTTTACTGTCCAAACAAACATTTTTACAGTTTATTCTGTTTCTTCAGAGTTGACTGATAAAGACAGAATAAGCTGTCAAATCATTAGTCTGTTTACTAAAAGCAGTCAATTTGCTGCACATATAATAGCAGACAAGGGTCAAACCAAAACCACACCAAAGGTATTCAGTTTACTGCTCTGGATGAAGATGCTCTCATAGCAGGAACAACACCCATCATTCACTGACACTGCTGTTCTTCATCTGCTCCAGGAGCTGTGTAGAGCAGCAGCTGCAGGGACGCATAGAGTTTATTTACTATTTCATACATTTTATACAGTTGAACGTGAAAATAATGCTATTTAACCAAGAGTAGGATTTACAGGTAAGTTAATATGCTACATAGGAAAACAGATGTTTATCACTTACCCACTATCACTTTACTTCTCCTGACTTGCAATACTTCTGATATGACGGCTGTCAATGTCACATAGTGAATAATGCCGAACCATAGTGCCTGAGAAAAACAGCACAAATGAATGAACTTACTATTATAAATCATCTATCTATCTATCTATCTATCTATCTATCTATCTATCTAATGTGTTTATCAGAAACTGCTGATTTTCATCCCAACAACAGACTAGATCAGATTATTTCATTAACACACTTTCAGTCAGAGACAAGTAGCTTTTCAGTGAAATCAACTTCTGTTGTCTTTGGTTGTAATGAAAACCTGCGTACTTGCAGCCATTAATGGCACATGGTGAAATATTCCTGACTTATTATGAAGATAAAGGCAACACTATGCATCGATGCTGCAGGAGCTCTTTCATAGCTGCAGAAACAGCAGCAACGTCTAGAAAATAGTTACGTGACAGAGTCACATAACCTGTAATACATTATGCTACGTCCTAAAATACTTCTGACTGATAAATGTAAAATTAAAGCTGTGGTAGCGATTAACGTTACATGTTTTCCAGCATTGAAACGTGTGAAACGTTACTTGTGTTGGACTATAAACTAACTTTACACAGTGTGTACATGTGCTATGCTCACAGACTGTATTAACTGCGTGATGAGCAGACTTCTCCTCAGTTTATCTTTCACATTAACTCATTACTCTGACTTACTGTCCTTAGCTCATCACCAGCACTAAATACCTTAGATATCGGTCCGTTGTCTTTACTGCCACAGAAAATGAATAAATCTTTAGGTTATTAGCACCACGTCACCTCCTTGTTGTCTCTTATTAGACCAGCAGCTCCGAGAGAGGCTCAAACTGAAGCTACAGTCTGCTAATATGGCTAATATGTCACGCTACGTAACGTTAGCGGTGTTTCTATCCAGGGAAAGTATCTACTGCTAATACATATTGTACATCATCTAAGTTATAAAACATTACCAGCGGAGTGAAATAAATCTACATTACACTCTTACCTGTCCAGCAGAAAACAGGAAACTTCAGCATCAGTCTGCAAACATTTCTCTCATCACGGATTTCCATCCGGGTTTTTCCTCTTTATGTAGTTGCTAGTCCGTTTAGCTTCTTCTGTTTTCGTTTCAATGACGATGACAATTTTCTAAATAAGTATCATCCTTCATTTATCAGGTTTTGGTTCCGAATCTTCTCACGATACAAAATGTTTGGTCTGTTCTTCTTTTTTCCGTTTTGTTTAAAGCCGGTGCATTTCTGGTAGTCCCACTGAATCTAAAGCACGTTTGTGTTAGTTTTTTCTGTTCAGTGCTACTGTAGGCGCTACGGAGGGCGACCCGCTCCTATGGAGATATAAATGCTTTTTTTTCTAAGGTAACAAAAGCATCACAATTATTATTTTCAGATGATTAGACACTGATTAAAATATACTTTTAAATGATCTATTCAATTTTTACCAAGTCTGTTCTTTTAGATGTTTCTAAATATTACACACTGGACCTTTAATTGTTTAGCTGTATAGTACATTATACACTATTGTTATTACTTTGGTCATTGTCATTTGTATGTTATGTTAAAACCTAATAAAATGTTTAAAAAACAAAAGCTAGGTATCCCATTCTGAAGAGTTCTTATTAAGTATATAATATTTCTATTTTGACCTCATTTAAAAAAGGAAGATAAAATAATGATAATGAAGGTATTTACAATAAAAGTAACAATGATGAAAGTATTTATATTAAAAGTAACAATAGAAAAACTAAAAATAGTTTAAGTATTTATAATAAACATACTACCTTGTATGCGTCGCAGTTTGTCTTCCACTTGTCTCTTCAGCATCTCCGCCTCATCCACGATGCTCTTCAGCCGTTTTCCAGCTTCGTCTTGAACTGTCTGGTTCTTGTTTTTCTGCTTTAAAATCTCAAACAGCTTCTTCACATCATCCAGCTCCTGTTAAAGAGACAGTCAGAGCATCACAAGGACATTTCTGATTGGCTGGCAGGGGACTGTGGTAACCATAGCAACAATACTGCAGGTTATTACAGGTTAAACTAAAGTAACCATGACTTAAACTGCTGACAGACACTTTAGTCACCCCAAGTGTTGGAACTACACTGTAGTACTTCCTGTCTGTTACTGTCCATGCATCTGTAGTCTTACTGGCTTTGTGTCTGTACTGCTGTCTGTAGCTGAGTCTGCAGCCTCTCGGGCCTCTCTGGCTTGATCTCTGTTCTGTTCAATTTTCCTCTTAAGGGAATTGATGTCATCTAGCAGCTCTCCAGGTCGACGACTCATCAGCTTCGATTCGACGTTGTCCAGTTTGTCTGTAATCTGAGAACACAGATGTGTTTCACATCCAGTTTGTCTGTAATCTGAGGACACAGATGCATTTAAAAAATAATTGATATACATTTCAAGTATTGAAGATATTTAACAATCTTTACTTCTCGCATTCGGTCTTTGGCCATGTCACTGTCTCGGCTGGCCATCTCCAGGTCATCATTTGCTTTATCCTGAGCTTTCTCTGCTTCATAAATGTCTCTGCTGATCTTTGTCATATCAATGTCCTTCGTCTGTTTCCTAAACAACAAAACGTAACAATACAGATGCAACATACTAAGATTTCTCTACCAGGAGGCAGGACTGTGCTCCAGACATTACACTCACCGACTCACTGAGTCCATCACTTCAGAGCAAAGTCAGGAGGTCAAATAAAACGGCTAATGTGTTACAGTTAAGGTTAGGGGCAGGGGTTAGGCTTAGGTGTTTTCACAAAGCTGATTTAGGGTTAATGTTCTTTGTTTTTCTTCAAAAAATTTTGTGTTTTACACAAATTACACTAACTTGAGCTCCCTGGCTTTCTGTAGAAGGTCCTGAGCAGTCTTTGTGTGCTTCTCCAAGTTCTTCAAGTCCTCCTGGAAGTTGGTGGCACTGGACAGCATCTGGTTGATGTTATTGATCATGGACCGGATCTCATCAGGTGATCGTGGCAGCTGGATGTCCAGTACTGCTCGGGCCATTTTCTCAATGTCCTCTGGAGGAACCATCTCATCTGTCAAGGACAACATGAATCAGTATAAAACTGTTTTACATGAACTGTGTTCCATCATCTCAACAGGTGTGTTAGGAGACATAAACAAGCACATTTTCATGTACTGCTCTCAAGGACAACAGCTGGTGCTGCTGGGTGAGTCAGCAGCATTATGTTGTGACCTGTCAGTAAACATCTGAACAGGTGCAGCTGAGGACAAAGATGGTTTCCTGTAAAAACAATGAATGAATGAATGTTTCTTGTCTCAGTTACTGATCCGTCCTTCACTCTCCTTCAGCTTCTTCTTTATCTTCAGGACTAACACTGCACTCTGACACCACATTGTTCACTGATATTGATCGATTGATATTGAACACTGACCCAGCAGGTAGTTTTTGACACGCTGGATGAGCTCCTTGGTTTTGTTCTTGTCTCTCTCAAATGTGTCCATGTTGTTGTTGATCTGGTCCTGGAGGTCTTTGGTCAGGGCTTTAGTATCCTGAGCCACCTGTTGGGCATCATTGATCTGAAAGAGGAGAAACAGTAACAACATCACTTATTTTACAGGGAAGCAGTGAAAAGTATCAGTGTTTTCTGTGTATACGATTGTTTATCCAGTAGCCCCGACCCATGAAATGTGTTTCCAATGCAGCTTCACAGCCGTGGACATTGTGCTGATGGGAATTTGTTAATGGTCATAAGAAGATATGGAGACATCCAGCGCTGTTTGGTCACTGGATCAGTGACCAAACTACAGGAAGGAAAAACAGAATCAGAAAGAGCCATTGCAAAGAGCTGCAACATGTCATCCAGGTAAACGACTTATCTTGCTCATGTGTTCATAGTCAGTATCTGTTATATCTGCTCTTGCTGTCCCCTGACACTCCCTCTACATCTAATTCTGAGGGTTCGTCTCAAGTCTCTTATTTTATGTATCCTCACTTGAAACAGAGATTGTTCCTTATGCACCATTTTGACACATGTCCCAAGTCTCTTATTCTGCTCCGAGATATGAGAGCAGCATTTATATTTTATATCATAAATTACTGAATAATTACTTCACTATCAGGATTATCAAAAAGTACAGATGCAGATAATCAATAAATAGTATAAACACATTCTGCAGATAGAAATGGTTCCTGTGCCTCTGAGCAGGACACAGTATAAATGCAGAATGCAGGTTGTTATTTGTTTGTTATTTAGGTGTTTGTTAAACAGGAGACAGCTGATCTAGCTGTGATCAGTTATTGCAGTCATCAGGAATGGATGTTGCATCACATGGCGCGTCAGAGGAAAGCACGTCTCGCGTCTATTTAAAACAAATTTCCCTGTTTCCTCTCCTCGCTTTGTTTCGTTTCCTTGCATCTCTTCTGCATCCATGGTGGGTGGGACTACGACACAAGTCTGTGTGTGTGTGTCTGAGTAGAGATAAGTGTGCAGGAGTCAGAGCAGAACATCACCAGCTGCACGTCATCCTGTATTCAACCCTGCCTATGTATTCCCAGCCCTGCCACATCCACTCTGCCAGATTTTAGCCTCTGCTCCATCAGCTTATTTGCTAGTTACCCGTTGCTTGTACGCAGCCTGAATCTTATTCCCTCTTCCCTGCAGGTACATCTGTTCGGCCCTCTAGCCCTTGTGTCCTGGACTCTTGTCTGCTCTATTCTCATAACCCAGAACCACTGAGCTCTATACTCCACTTTCTGGATCTCCAGCTGGTTCAAACTTCACTCTACCGTTCTGAAAATAACACATTGTTTCACTTCAATACTGTCTCTTGCCTGTCTGTGTTTGCACTTGGGTTCACCGGCTTAGCCGCCACATGACAGTATCAGTCCTGTTCATGTGTTCATGGATAGCAGTATCATCACAAATTGCAATATGACATCATATGGAAGGTGGAGCTTCACTTCAGATGAAACTATTCAGAATAATGTAGTTGCTCTTGTTTGACCCTTCAGCTTAAACGTCTCTTTATCCATTTTGATTGTCTGATTGAAAACAGGGGCTCCCAGTACAAATAGCACTACTCCCAATGCTCCCAGTGCTCTCAGTACAAACAGCACTACTCCCATTGGTGCCCGTGCTCCCAGTGTCCCCAGTATGAACCTGCCTTGTTCTTTGACTCCTGCAGTCTGCCAGGGAGTGTGATGAGTTTGTCTTTCACTTTCTTTGCGGTCTCTGAAGCTTTTACACTGAAAGGAACGATACCATCACAGTTGGGACCTCCACACTTCCTGTTTCCCAGAAGACGACATAGAGCACCACCACATCCTGAACAGTCCTCCAGTCCTGGTCCTCCACAGATCTGCATAGGACCACAACAACAGACAATTACAAACAACCTGATGTCACATGACAATCAGAGATTCTCCTACTGGAGGAGGTCATGTAACTGCAGGTGTAAACTCGCCTTGCGGTTAAGGTCAACCACACTTAGCACTTTGACAGACTTCTCCAGCGGCGACAGATCTCCTCTGCTGCTACATGTGCTCAGTTTGTGTTTGACTTCCTGTCTGGTGTCCATGGAGTCCTCCAGAGCTTTGTTAGCATTCTTCACTCTCTTCTCGTCAGACAGGAAGGCTTTATGAAGCTTCTGGACCTCGTCCAATATTTCTACACATCAGAGTTTACACATTAACAAAAGAAGAAGTGGAGCTTATACAGCAGCAGTATATAGATATATACACAGATATACAACATGTTCATCATACTTACATTAGCATTAAAGCCTGAGCATGAAAGAAGTGCGAGGGGCATGGATCAATGGCATGGGGTGCTTGAAAACTTGACAAACATGTCAAAACTCACAAAAATTGCAAAGTTCTGTAGTGATTGGGCTTGGGCTTGGCACATTGGCTCTATAGTGCCCCCTAATTACTCAACCCTTAATTACTAACCCTTATTCAGACACTTTCACCTCCTAAATTATGCTACAGATTTGATTTTTAAGAAATTACATTTCCTGTTTGGTAATTCATTCTACAAACAATCAGCCATTGACAATGCTTTGCTTCCTATTATGTGATCATCTATGAGATAGCTGGGACTCCAGCTATGGAAATATTGAAATGTTAGGTTAAAGTTAAATATTTAAAAACATTTCTGTACCCTCCAGATCTTCATCGTCGTCATCATCCGGCTGCTCCATGAGTTTCTGCTTCAGGTTGTTCAGCAGCTTCTTGAACTCAAGTTGAATGTTGTCCATTTCAGTGTTGAGGAGGGAAGACGGGTTAATCAGGATCACATTGGGGTCGATAGTATCTTTCAGCTTCCTGTGAGGAAGAAAATGCAGAGTGGAACTTTTTACAAAAACAGGTTCACTCACTTAAAATCAGCAGTGTAACAATGATGCACCTCTGTTTCTATCATTAGAGGTACAGACAGAGCAGAAATTAAATTATTTTCAGAACAAAACATATAAGACAAGATTTCAGACTTCATCATCCAACAGTTTATAAAAAAAATTCATTTTCATCACAATAAACTCAAAATCTGTCATCAGAATCAGAAGTGTTATCTTTCAGTGACTTATGTGTGGCTTCACTCATGAACTCTTGTCCATGTAGAAGTAAAGTTTCACTGTGAGCTTATTCCACACAGCAATACATCCTCATAAATAATTTCAGACTGAAACTGAAAGTAACAAAGACTACTGAACAGGGAAAGTGGAACTGAAATAAACATGATTTTTACATTAGATGAGCCCCACTTATTTCTGCTCCTCAGAATAATGTGAGTGTGTTTTAATGCAACAGTAGAGTGACAGGGAGAAATATGATGATGCACATAAGGCACATACAGGCAGTGGATATATTACAGATAGTAAAGTTACTATTTATAGTAAGTGGATCTTTTTCCAGTGTTTCAAGTTTTCCTCCACATTTCAGTACCCAGATTGATCCATAATGAAAACTACAGAGTGTGCACACAGAGCTCTCCACAATCACAAACCAATTTTCATGTATTT
The DNA here is from genome assembly GCA_029490765.1 of Euthynnus affinis. Classification (NCBI taxonomy): domain Eukaryota; kingdom Metazoa; phylum Chordata; class Actinopteri; order Scombriformes; family Scombridae; genus Euthynnus; species Euthynnus affinis. The sequence goes on along the minus strand of CM055844.1, from coordinate 5,526,401 downwards.
TGCTTCTTTCACTTCTCTAATAGATTATGTTATAGATGCAAAATACTAATCTATTAGAATAGGCTCCAGCTATTAATGTGACTGAATGTAATCTGTGATGTTGCAGAAGCATCAGTCCAGATGTTCTGTTTGTTGCCCACAGTTGGCCGTTTCTCACAGCTGGCTGCACACAGCAGCAGAAACTATCAGTGCATCTTTAAATTGAGAGAGCAATGTGCACATTTACTCACATGGCTCAGCAGTGGTAACTTCATTTGCACTGAATCAGTCATGATCTAATGGTAATTAAAGTTACGGGTTTCTGCTACACATCTACACCATTGGCTGTAAATAAGGAGGTCAGCTGCTACACACAGATTTCAGGTCTATATGATGGAATTGTTTGTAATAAAGCAGTCTTATGGATAAATTTGAGGCTCCATCATAGCAGTCAGGACATTTTTTTCTAAGCAGCTAAAAGACCAAGATAAGCCTAAAACCCCATATCAACTTGGTCCCCCCCATGTCTGACTGAAGATTTCACCCTTGTTGAAAACAGTTCCATTTAAAACAATAAGAGGTTGTTGGTGTGACCATGTTTAAAGTGCCGGTGAGACGATGAGATATGATCCAGCAGTCTGGTTTGAGTAACAGATTATTGTGTTTAAAGGCTGATCTGAAAAACACTGCACGGCGGATTTGTAAGATGCACAACTCTGGAAAGTTATCACGTTTCAACATGTGGAGTGTATCGGTGTCCACTGTCCACTCCCAGTTCCCCAGCCGTCTGTGGACGCTGAACACGGAAATATGAGGACAGATTTTTTGGCCCCCACACTTCTGAAATGAAGTCAGTCCCCCTGACTCCATAATAGTATAAAAGCACCAACAAAACTTTAAATGAACACTCTATGGATCCATGTAGATACTTTGACAGTGTTTTCATTCACTCAGACAGTTTTAGTTTGTGTCAATAAATAAACCTACAGATATACACATCAGATAATAACTGATGAAATAATAACATACCTAATCTTCAGATATAGTTTCTCCACCTTCTCCACCTTCTGTGGGGAAAGTCCTGTCAGATTGGTGAGACCTTCCAGCTTGGAATGCATCTCCAGCATCTGTTGCTGGTGGCGACCATCACCAGGCTGCAGGTCATCACCGTGGCGAGGAATGAAGGTTCTCATCCTTTGGGCAGCACGCTGGACGTCGGTGACGTTTTCGGCCCAGAGGGTGGTGCAGGGGTGGCACTCCTTGCATGCTGGGAACCTCGAGTCATAGCCGGGAGCACACTCATCACAGAAAATACCAGTGACACCAATCCGACACATGCACTCGCCAGTTTCAGGGTCACATGACGGGCGCACAGTTCCCTCCATGTTACAGTCACACGCTAAGAACAAGATGTGATGAAATTAAATAACTGAAAAATTAGCAGACAAATAATGACTTCTGTCAAAGAAAGGGTTATAGAAAATGTTTGAGACATTTGCATTTTCACTCACAGATGCACTGCACATCTGGGTTCCCAAAATGATTTTCTCCACATTCATCACACTGTCTTCCTCCAAACTCAGGACGGCAGAGACACTGTCCTGACACCTGAACACAGTGATTACTGATGATTTCAGTTTCTGTTCAACAGTGTGAGATAGATACATAAAGAATACAAGTGCTTGTGTGTAAAGAGAAATATAATGTGCCGATGATGAAGATCTGGACTGTGTGATTGTTTTGACTTGAACAATTCATTGTTTCAGTCAAAACAGGACAGTATCATCATGTGCAGTGATTGGTGGACGTCTTGCCTTGTCGCAGATGTTGGAAAGAGAGTTAGCAGGATCACAGCTACAGGGCTGACAGCCTGACGCTCCATCCAGGTTCCAGTATCCGTCCTCACACTCATCACAGAGGACGCCAATCACGCCTGTCCTGCAGGGACACTGTCCAGTCCTCCAATCACAGAAACAGGGACTCCCCAGAGGACACTGAGTCACCTCTGTCCCCCGCCGGTCACAGGAGCACTCTGGAAAATCAAGAAGTATACTAAATACATTAATACATCACTGAGGAAACCCTGGGATGCAGGCCGAACCTTTGTGGTCTTGTTGGTGTCCTTCCCTGGCTATTGTCGCTGTTATTGTCATGATTGTTATTATTCTAATCTTTACCTTTGCAGTCCTGCTCCAGGGCATTGCCATAGTAACCAGGTTTACAGTTTTGGCAGCGAGGTCCCATTGTGTTGTGGAGACAGTGAAGACATTCTCCCGTCACACTGTCACAGGCGTCTCGGTCATCAGGGTCAATGTTGTTGTTGCAGGGACACTCCTCACAGCGGACGCCTGGCGATGTTAGGTCACCATAGAAACCAGGACTGCATCTGTTGCAGTTTGGACCTGAGAGTCATGGTAAGTTTTAATTTCCATTGGAACATTTTCACTGTGTTCACAAGTTTAAAGTAAAACAAAAGTTTATGCACAATAACAAATTAATATTCATTGTTGTATTGATTCGCTTCCCTCCTCGGTCAAATCTTCTGAGCAAACTGAAGACTCACTCACAGGATGAATGCTGTCTGACACAAACACCTGATCGAATCTGTCAATGACTTTTGGTTTTGTGCAACATTGATGTTTTCTGTACTGACCCACAAGACACAGAGGTCAGCTCCTACCTGTGTGTCCCTCCCAGCAGTTGCAGGTCAGACTGAGGGATTGTGGATTGTGGTGGCAGGAATTGGCGAAGAATCGTCCGCTACTCTGAACATCTGGACATAGGCAGGGCTGACAGGGCTGTCTGGAGACAGGGCTACCATAGTAACCCTCCACACACCTGCATCAGTAAAGCAGGTATGGCATCAGAACCAGAAAATCTACAGAACTCTGCTTGTATACATTTTAATCTATCATATTTCACATTGGAGTATGAAAAGTTCTGTTCATTCGCAGCTGAACTAAGAATGTGCTGCCAGTATTCATCAGACTTCTTTCCATGTTCTTTGACAAAGTTTGACCTTGCAGTTTTATTTCGTTTTCTTCTTTGGTGTCATCTGTTGAGGTTGACTTCATGCAGTGTTGACTTCACACTATCTCAGCAGTCCCTGAAACAACAGTCTCCACAGATAACCCTGGTGTTAAGTCAAAAGCACTCGCCTGTCTGTTTTTCAATGCAAGGCTGTGTAAATAGTGAATTGTGCATGGTGGGCACCACCTGGTCCTCACATGTGCCCCGCATTTCACGTCAGTAACAAGGCCCACAGTGGACTCATTTTATTCCTGCAGTGGCCCCACATGGATCCCAAAGGAGCATGTTTGCTGGGTAGCATTACACACATCCCTGGACAGAACTGAGAAAGCTGTGGTGTTCACTGGTTCTTATATAACCCGGTTCAGGCTGTTAGTCTGAACTGGAAGTCTCCAATGTGCTTTCTGTAGTTGCATTGAGGTCTATCTAACCTGTTTATTTTTAAACATATATACACACACACACACACACACACACACACACACACAATACATTTATATATGCAACCTGTCACAGTGTGGTCCGGTGGCATGATCTCTGCAGTTCAGACACTCTCCGCTCTGTTCGTTACAGACTTCAGACAATCCATTGCATTCACAGGGTCGACATTGTGGGAAACCCCAGAATCCCGTCTGGCAGCGGCCACAGCGGCGACCTGTCACCCCCAAGCGACACGCACACTGACCCCTGACCTGATCGCACAGCTCCGACACTGAACCACTGGGGTCACACTGACATGCTGCAAATAAAATGGCAGAACAAATCATCAAGGCCTGATTTTCATATTTCATATTTTCATTTCATTGTTAAAGTTGTTAGAGTTAAACTCAGAGTTCAGAAGGATTTCCTTCTTCTTGCAGTATTTTAAAAAGTATTTTTGGATCTATATTGTGACAGTTTCTCACATTTGCAGCCGTCAGGTCCAAAACCAAAGGTCAGGGGTGCACAGGTATCACAGCAACGACCAATCACGTTGGGTTTACATTCACACAACCCACCCAGTTTACTGCAGGATGGTCCAAGAGAGCCGACGACATTACATCTGCAAACTGCCAACAGATGAAATAGAGTTAAACATGCAACAGAGAACAGAAAGAAAAAACATCAAAAACCATGAAGGGCAAAAAATAAATGTTGTGTAAAGAGGACTTGATGTTGCATAAAAGTGTTTGTGTGTCCAGTTCAGTCGCCTCCACATGGCCCGTCCTTCTGTGTTAAAATACATACCAACAGCTCCGTTGTGGATTCGTGCCGACATGCTCCCAATAAGACTCTCACAGACTTCTGGCAGTGACTCCTGTGATCCAAGATCAACAGCCAATCCAACGCAGCGAAAGCGACGGAAAGAGTCTAGGTCGCTTTGGGAGCAGAAGTCACGGATGGACTCAATGTTGGGAATCAGACCCATCTGAAAAAAAACATAAAAATGAGCCATGCAGAGTATCTCAGAGTAAACACACCTGCTGCCACATGTTGCATTTGCTAATTTACGACTGATCAATCACTTCCCGAGGGCGTGGCTTAATGAACAAATGAAGATGTTCTCACAGAGTCGATCAGGATGTGTGAGCCTTCAGGTCCAGGCTGTTCGTTAAAGGTGATGTCCACAAAGTACCGACCGCCTGCGTTCAGACACACTGCAGGGTCCAGAACGCCTCCTCTGCAAACAAACAACAGTAAACAACTACATACACAAGTCTTTCAATGAAGAGTCAGATGAACACAGTTTCCTCCTGCAGGTGTGAAACAGTAGAGAGACACTGTTTCATTGGCTAATGCAGCATCTTGCCGGATGACATCATGTTGTGCTGCGTTTGATGCAGCGTCAGGTGGTCCTCACACCTGAACCATGTGACCTTTGTGCCGGTTAATAGACTCTTCTGACAGCGTCTCACCTGGAGTTTCCAGGAAGAATCAGAGTTTTAGTTCCTGTTGGGTCACTGCTGCAGCGACCGTCGCCAGGTGACAGCATGATGATGCTGACTGATGCCAGCCAATCAGACGGAGACTGCAGAGCAAGAAGAGCTGAGGTTATAATACATGAAGACAACAGTTAACATTAAAAGCAGCTGGAGAATTATCTTTAAGGTCAACTTTGTTTGTATGCATCCAACATTTGGAGTTCTTATAAAGTTCAGTATCCAACTGTGGCATTCAGTGTTAATTATTCCTGCCAGTGGTGTAAAAGTGTTTTCTATGTTCCTATAATTTTCTTTCATTGTGAAATTATCCTTTAAAATAAAGTATATATTTTAAAAAGAACTGCTCTGTGTTAGCATAACAGCTAATTCTGTCAGAACCCAAACCCAGACAGTTATCTTCACCTCTGGTTCATAGCGGATCACCATCTGGTAATCCATCGAGGAAGGAAGGTTGTCAACAGTGAACCTCAGCCCCGCCCCCTCTAGGACTCTGACCAATCCCAAGCCACTCCATGTGATTGGCTGTTCAGGCGTCCTCTGACGGGGGATGATCTGTAGGGCGTGACCCGGTTCCAGCGGGATGCTGCTCTGCTGCAGGGGAGGGGGATCCGTATTGATGAGAATGATCTGACCGGCTCATCAATCACTGACAGTGAAATCAAACATACCTGCACCTGCCTCTTCCGGCGGGCACGGCGAGTCTTCCGGACCAGAACCATTCGTCCGTTGGAGAGCTTGAAGTCGTAGCCCTGCTCTCTGTAGTACTGCTCACACTCTGGCAGCACAGACGGTTTCAGCTGAGAACACACAAACATACAACACATCAAACACACACACTAAAGGACAAACCAGAGAGAAACACGCATCCATGTTGTCATGAGTAAATCCACATGGACTGAAAAAAAACATCACCACAGAAGTGTAAACTCCACAGACAGCTGTTTAAATTATATTTATTTATTTATCATGTGGCATAAATACATGGGCCTAAAATATAAATCTAGATAACGATAGTGGGACGTGATAAAGGACTGATCAGGCCGTGGAAGTTTCACTAGCTGAGGGATGAAGGTGTAATCAATAAATGTTTATTGATGTTTTTCATATTTCACAGAAACCCACATATTGTTTTATACGTGCGGTAAATGTGTTCTGTCATTAGCATTGAGGGAAATCTATGATGTTGATTGTATATATTTGGAAACCTGGATCTTTTTAAAAAGATCACAGTGATGGTCTGAGCTCAGCTTCATCACTTCACCGCCACGTTTCTCTGGTTTCCTCTCAGACCTGCTGCAGACTTTCATACATGAACATGTGATAAACACCGAGTGTGTTGATGTTTTCTGTTGCTGACGGCAGCTGCAAGACTCATAATGAAACACACACACTCATTAGTGCTACACACCAGAGAAGAAGAAGAAGAGGAATCATATGCATATGAATATGGTGGAGGAGTAGAAGAAGAGCTCGCTTCATCCAGCGGGGCGGCAAGCTCCGCCTCGTACAGGAAGTAGTCTAGCGGAGGCAGGAAGTACCCGGGGGCGGGGTCAGCACAGCGCCGGCCCACCATGTTGGGCAAACAGAGACACTGCCCGTCGTGTGGAGAACACCTTAGGAGACAGGAAGTAGGCACACTGATGACATCACTTGCAGAAAACCAAGGAACCTATAAAAGTAAGTCCATGTCAATCTGCTGTTTACACCAATCAGCTGTGAGGAGAAGCTGATCATATTTATGATTGATCTCTTTGCTTTCCTTCCATCTCATTTCCAAGCAGTAAATTCTACTTTGCGTTCTCTTCTTCTGTAAAGATGTAAACATGTTTTCTTTTTATGTTAAAAGGGACATTTTGTGGAGTGTTTAAAAAATATAATAAATCAATGAGTCACATGATTGTAAAATTTTCTGCAGACATAAAACTGACTTGTCCTTCATTTATATATTGATTAAAGGAAAAACATACGTGATGCTGCGAGCTCCTCCAGTATCACAGTCACAAGGTGAACACCTGAACCCAGAGTCTCCCAGACCCCAGAAACCTGCCTGAACACACACACACACAGTAACACAGTAACACAGTAACAGTTATTTATCTGTTATTTCTACTTTCCATGGCTGAATATTGATCCATATATATTATTTATATTATATTTTATTTCATGTTTGTTTTCATAAACATGCAGCAGATAATAAAATGACCACCAGGTGTCAGTTAACCTACCACACATTGATCACACAGCGCTCCGCTCGCCAGACGCTCACATTCACAGCTTCCTGTCAGCTGATCACATGACCCAACACTTCCCAACACATGACACCTGCACACTGTGAAACACACACGCACGCACACACACGCACACACACACACAGAAGAAATCCTGCATTATTGATCATCTTTCTCATTGGTTTGTCGTCTCTCGTTGAGACATTTAGCTAGTTGAATAGTTCGAGCTGTTAAGGTCATAAATAAATATACATAGACAAATAAAAACTTAAAATCTGACAAACAAACATACAGCTTCACTGTTTCTACAAGAAGAATCAAAGCATCTGAAGCTGCAGTAAAACTTTACTGTAAGTCTGATTATCATCAATAACCTAAAGAGGTAATAAATGTTTATAATTCAGTATAATGCAACTTTCAGCAGAAGTGTTTATTAATGTTTTAGTCACCAAATATAACTCCTGTGGACACAGAAGTTTTTATTAATGTTCAATATTTATCAGCAGTAATTCAAATGTCCTTATATCTCTTATGACTATTGTTATAAACATTTATTAATGTTTGCATACTTGATCATAAATGCTGAACATTAAGACTTAATGTAAAGTCTCATATTTTCATCATATAAAATTATAGATCATATAATTATATTAACTATATTATATTAAACATTAAACAAGCTGATGTTTAAATTCTCACTCTGACAGCCAGCTGGGTCTTCCTGTCTCAGACCGAAGAATCCATGTTTGCAGCGGTCGCAGCGTCGCCCCTCCACGTTTTCTTTACAGACACATCCACCGTTCAGCGGGTCACACAGACCGCCGCCTTGCGAGCCGACCGGGTCGCAGTCACATGCTAAATCACACGAAACACAACTATTACATCATCATTACGTCATCATGTCAGCCCTGACCCTTTTCATATTTACACACAAATAAACACATAAGTTTCTGTGACCATAAAGCTTCAGTCTCTCAGGATTAGAAGAGTTCAGGAAGTTGTTGATGAATGTTTTTACAGTTATGCTTCAGTAATCCTCAGGTGACTGTAAGTGTACTTACAGGGTTTCAGCTGCTGTTTCTGGCTTTGGCAGCAGGTGGCGGTGTTTATGCACAGATGCATGGACACTGCTCTGACATGCTGTAATATGTAATATGCCTGTTCAAAGCTAATTTTTCATCTGGATGGTTTGATTTAGACTCTGCTTGTTTCATTGGTGATGAGTTCTAATATTAATTTGTTTAGTTTAAAAATGTGTTTTCTGGTCGTAGATGCACCGAATCTTTTGAAATGTAAATGTTCTGGAAAATCAGACGTGATGAATGACCGCTGTGGATATAAGGCAGATATATAATGTATATATTTATTAATTTTGTCTCATTTTGTCAGTTTGATAGAGCTGTATTTGTAGAAATGAGTTTTTCTTTTAAATAATTTGTGTTTCTCATTCAGAACTGTGATTGTTTCACTTCAACTTTCTGTGCTACAGCAACATTAAAGCTAGAAGAAAAACAGACAGACTGTCTGGTATCATCTCCAAAAACACAGACTATACTTCTGGAAAAAGGTCTCCATACGTTTGTTGGGTCACATGACAAATGTCAGCTGGGGAGATGAAGTTATGACATCATGACACTAAAACAAGGAGCCGATATTCATACATGTTCAGGCACTCTGTGGATCTCATTTAATGTGGATTTAGGAGTTTTCATTTGTTTGAGCTGAAAATAAACAAAACAACTGAAATGTGTTGACAGTGGTGAAATAGAAGAATGAAAGTAGTTGAAGCGTACGTATGCAGGAGTGCGGGTCCTCCGGTGCTCTCTGAGGATCCTGGTACAGAAAAGGGCGACATCGCTCACACTGAGGCCCCACCCTGTCATGGCGGCAGTCGTCACACACGCCTCCACTCACACCTCCTGTCACCTCGAAACGAGCGGCGTCAAAGTGACACGAGTCCGAGTGACCGTGACAGTTGCACCCTGACGAGGACAGAAGACGTCACGGCACGTTCACAAACAGAAACACAATGGATTAGTTCTGAAAATGGAAGAGAGTAAAGTGAATGGAAGCGTTTACTCCTGCAGACGTCGTGGTCTCCTCCAGGCCTCCAGGGGGAGTCGTGGTGAAAGTCTTGACATCTCTCACAGTTTTCTCCGGCTGTGTTGTGGTGACAAACACATCGTCCATGGACCTAAACAACAGAAAACATCTGAAACCACACAGCCAGGTTTCCTGCTTTGACCTTTGTTTGATGTCGTTCCACATCTCTCTTCATTTCCTGTCATCTCACAACCATCAGATATCTAATAATAAAGGCATAAAAACAAAAGTAAAAAGGTTTTCCACAGATGTTTTCTGTATGAAAATTAAACACATGGATAAACCTGCAGTCACATTACAAACACTGTTCACCTGGTTCATTAAATCAGCTGCAGACCAGGCTGCTGCAGAAAATCAGAAGAGGTCAGAGCAGAACTGAAGTCAGTTGCAGCACCTGTTCATCACTTCAAACTGAGCCTTGTTATAATATCAGTATTCGTGCAATTATTTACTTATCACTACATTAAAATCAGTTGCTACATAGAGATGAGTTGTTACTAAATATTTAAAGCTACTAACTGCAGCAGGAAAAGTGAAACTGATGCTGCATTGTCAGACTATTTACTGGTGGAGACACGGGAACATGGAGGCTCACCGCCTGGTATTAAATAAATAAATAAATAAAAATATTTATTTATTTATTTTAGTAAATAAATAAATGTATACATGTATGTCTATGTTTTATAGTGTTATGCACTATTTTATAAATGAGGATCTGTACTGATCCAGGACTGATCTGTACTGATCCAGGACTGATCTGTACTGATCCAGGACTGATCTGTACTGATCCAGGACTGATCTGTACTGATCCAGGACTGATTTGTACTGATCCAGGACTGATCTGTACCATGCCAGGCTGGGTGAAGACGTCTCCGCGTCCTCCATCCAGAGGCATACACTGGCTGGCGTGACCGTTACAGAAGCAGCTGCCTCGGACCACCATGTTGTAAAGAGCGTAGTAATATTTGTCCTGAGGGCTCCTGCGTCTTCGACTAAGCAGGGTGTCTCCCAGCGTGAAGAGACGGGTGAAGTTGACCCGGATGTTGGTCATGGTGATGAGTTCTGAGGACGATGGAGAAGGTTAGAAACAAAATCTAAATGTTTTCTATGTTCTTCTTGCTCAGATCAAAGTGTTTGTTACAGCTGCTGTCATCGGCCTGTTTACTGTTAAGTACTATTGTTCCTCAGAAATAACCACAATGTATGTGATAATAAACTCAGTGTTAAGTTTGTTCCACCACTACTAACCAATCAGTCCTGTTGCTATGGTTACCTGCAGGTTAATATAGAGAGCCAAAGTCAAACCAGAACTTCTGGATTCTTTTCCAGAAATAGGAAAACCTCATTAAGAATCTCATAGTGTAAAAGGCATTTTATTCTACTAATTCATACGTCAGGACATTTTTTGAAACGTCATCAGTTCTTTCATACAGAACGCAAATATTATGCAGCGAAAAAGTAACAATTTTTTTTCAGAGCAAGGTCGATTTTTCTGAGTGTCTCACAGTGAAGCATCAACCAATCATCATCTGCAAAGCTCAGTACCAAAACTGACCCGTTACCCACAATTATCTCCACGTCAAATCCAGACTCATAGATATACAACCCGTAATTAGATACACAGGCTACACAATCAATCATTTTAAAAGTGCTTTATTTTACTTGTTGTGCATCATAATCTGTGTCTCTGCAAGAAAGACAGTACTGCACAGTCACTGACATCCATACATGCCAGTGCAACATACTCTGATGGTTCATAGTGATCCACTGACCACTTCACAATATAAAACCTGGCAGCTGATTAGACTTGATAATAGGCCAGCTGCCTAACCCCAACCCTGCGTTTGCGGACAGAGACACTGAACGCAGGTGAGAGATCATCGTCACATGATAATGATCTTGTCCTCCTAGAAGAAGAGCGTTATGTGATCCACAACGACTCTGACCTGCATTCAGCGTCTCTGTCGTCAGCTGCTGGGAAGCAGAGAGGACAAACTGCCTTCAGGCTGACTGACAGCACAAATCTGTGTTTCTGTGGCAAATTCATATCGCAGCCTTTGTGAATAGTTTTGATGTGAAATATTCGCAGGCCAGTATTTTGCATTCTTGTGTTGTTCATTTGTTATAGTCACAGTGTGTAAAGGCCTAATAAGTAAAAACCCTGCCTTGGAATAGAGGCATTAACTCATTATTTAGTTAATATTTATGTTTTTAGCTACATTTAACAAATAATTTCCCATAAATCCTAGACATTTGCAGGCTAAGTATCCACACTGCCCCACTCACAGTTCATTGAACGGGGGCTCAAAATAACAAAGGTTTAAATGTCTGGTAGCAGCTGCTGTAGTGGAGCCGAGTGGTCTGAGAGTTTTTTAGAAAGAGGGATGAGAGAAACACTGAATGAGTGATTGTGTTGAGTTACAGAAGCTAGTGGTACGGAGGCTAACCTTTGGCTCTCTATAAATGAGCTCTTTAAAGCATTAAACTGTTGACCTGAACTATGGATGTGATGTTGACAGACAGTTGCCAGCCAATTAGAGAGCAGGATTCTCTGGTGTAAATGCTACTTCACCTTGGATCTGCGGAGCGTACGGGTTTTCTATTTCAAAGATTGGATCCAGAGCTTTTAGCACCACCTGGTGGACAAACAGATGTATAAATGATACATTCACAACATAATCATGAAAAAAAAATTGCCAGACATCAACTGTTTATAAAAACAGGAAGTGCAGTTACCATGAAAACAAATTTAATGTGTCGTTCATATTCTCTTTATGACCTCCACTTCAGAGAAGCTAGTGGAACAGACATTTCACAGGAAGTGATGCAAGTGTGTGTTTTTGTTGTATATTACCTCTCCGTCAGATGACGGCTCTGATCCCGAGTATCTGCTGTCACAGACGACATCATCGATGCCGTCTGCCGTCTGATCAGACACCGAAGGGAAGTGAAGCGAACAATCCTCCGCAAAGTATCGAAAAACCTTCCAGCTTCGTCCGAAGTCCTTCGAACGTTCCACCAACATGGCCACAGGACGGAAACTCTGTCAAAAGACAGCAAACGAAGTGACATCACAGGGTCATTCTCTTGTAAGTCATGCGGTGAAGACTTATTGTCCCTGTGGTGTGGTTTTGTTCCCAGTGACTTTTAGTATCTGCTGCTGATTCACTCATAATGTCTCGTCCTATATTTTATCATATGGTATTATATCATCATATCCAGGTGTACAGGTGTTTGTGAGCTCATACTGCGCTGTCTCTTACCACAGAGGGGAATAATACGGTGGCCCTGAAGTGCACATCAACATTAACTTCTACTGGTAAATGATTTACATGTGACTGTAAATGAGGTTCATGTTTTCATTACTGTGTTTAGTAGACTGTTACTGGAGTTTTTCCTTCCCGCTGTCACCAAGTGCTGCTCATGGGGGGAACTGTTGGGTTTCTCTTTCTGTAAATTAAAGAGCATGGTCTAGACCTGCTCCATGTAAAAGTGCCCTGAGATGGTTAGGGTAGTGGTCAATATGTTTGTAGCCTCAGAGAAAAGAAACTTGAAACATGTGTTCGGGTATTTTCTCAGGCAAGTCCGAAGTAACCAGTTGTTTTGGGTTATCCCAAAAAAAACTGCACTAATACATGATGGAAGGAGATGCATGTTAGAGTTTGAATGGCTCAGAGCGGTAGACAATTGATTGATTTATAACACCAGCTCGACATGATCTTGCAAAGATTATATTTTATTTAATTTATATTTTGTAGGTGGCTGTGATATAATGCTCACTGATATATGCTCATATTCGCAGCAGTAGATCAGAGATACAAATTGAAAAATGTGAGTTATAAGTTTATGTATGTGTGATGAAGGCAGAAAACAGCTGCTGCTGTTAGGTGACGGAAACCAGTTAGCTTGAAAACCAGTTGAAACATAACACCATGGAAGTATTATAAGAGCTCTTATTATACATCCATGTATAACACCAACAAAACGACAGTGCACCTAAACAATAAGCGATGAGCTATAGGTACCTACCTTTACCAGTAGAAGTTAATCTTGTGTGCCATTACAAGGTGTGACATCACAAAAGTCCAGAGATACAGCAGAGTTGTTTCACTGTGGCTGAGTTTCAGCACACTCAGATGTGTTCTGGTACCAAAGGGCCCAACATTTTATATTTTGTGTCAGCAGACAGAACTGGACTCAGTTTGGCTGTTAAAAAGTGAAAATAAATATCTAAATACAGCATTGTGTTTCTTTGGCTGTAATGTGATTTATATACACTAAATTTTATAATAATACGGCCTGCAAGTGATCAGCAAAATATTTCACAGAAATAAGAGAAACAGGCAGAGTAACTGTGTGCAAAATAAACTGAGACGTGAGGGTGTTAGCCGGTCGACTACCATCTCAATAATCTGAAGAGGTGTGCAGAAAAGGTAGCGTATGTTCATTGTTTAACCTTGAAGCTGAGGACCAGATGACTAAACTGGAACATGGTCTCCAGGTCCAGCTGGATGCTGACCTGATGAACTCCTGCAGAGGACAGAAACACAGTTACACAGGATTATCATGGTAGAACCATTATTGAAACATTTTTACTGTTATAAAACATGTTTTCTTCTTTGTTTACATTGTTCCAATAAATCACAGTTCCTCTGTAACAAACAATAAATCAGCAGTGAACAGTATCACATGATGTCATCATTGTCAACTGTTTCACTCTCAGATAGTGTTCATGGACTCTTCTTTTGTTCCATTGTGTAAGTTTGGGGCACTATGTCATGGATACATTTGCACACTCAGAGATTAAATATAGTACAACACGTAATAAATGATCATTTCAGACACGGACCTGAAACTCAACACCATCAACAAAGATCCAGTTATTGACTAGAACTGGATCATGGGAGATTTTCCAGGAAGAAGGTCTGAGTTTATTAACCCTGAGATGAGGAAAAGGTGATAATTCTACTTTGTTTTTTATTGAGTTGTAGTGATGTAGTGATGGTGTACTGAAGTGCATTAAAAAGTGGAACACCAGTACACAACCACCCGCTACTCTAACCTCAAGAAACAAACTAGAATTATCACCTTTATTATAAGGTCAACAAAAAGCTTATTAAATGTAGGATTTATGGAGAAGCTGTTGTATTGGATTGCATTAGATGAAGTGGCCACTGAATGATGTTGAGCTGACATACAAACAGACGTCTAAATATATAAAATCTGCTGTATTTTAACCTCGATGCAAAGAATCAAATACATTAATATTGATCGAACTGTGAGCTGCAGTCACGTCTGTGTCTTTGTGTTTTAAATCTTTAATGTGTTTTTCATCTTCAGTTGCTGCTTCCTGTGTTTTGTCCGTCAGATTAAAGCTGATCAAATATATTTAAAATGTAATGTAGCTGCATCCTGATAAACAGATTCTACTTTATCATCATTAAAGGAAGTCTGCTAAATGATGAATTAATGAGAAAACAGAATAAAACTATTGGCTCTTTAGATAAATGTGCACAGCGTCGTTCCCGTGCTGCTGTTTGGACATTAATCATTGGCTCTTCTGGACTTTCCAAACGTTATCAGATTGAATGGATTGAAAGGGTCATTTCACAGTTGTTGTGTGATGCTCAAACAAACATATCTACTGCAGCAACAGTTAGAGCCATCGGTGTATGGGCATACTGGGACAATCCCAGTAGACATCTGTTTTTACTGGTTTGCCTGTCACTCAGCTACATGAGAGCTGCTGCATGCCAGCTGCTTTCTGGAACGGATCTCGTATCTAACAGATGGTTTTGGGATGAATTCATTTAAAACTTCAGTGTCCGACTGGATAAAGCTCACCATTCTCAGACTGCCACCACTTCATTTTACGCTCAGGGTCAAAGGTCGTGATGATGTTCTCAATACGGTGGCTGTCAGGGTTGCTAAGGCGATTGTACGGCAGCCGAGAGTCACATGTGAAGCATTTCTGCTCCTCCTGATGGACAAAGACACATTAAACCGAAATTATCAATACTTATCAACACTAAGTTTCTTACAATCAACAGTTTATTATTTTTCTTTTCTTTAAGCAGGTAAAGCAGTTATCTTTTACGATACTGACCTGATGGAACAGTTAATCATCATAAATGACTAAATATCTGTATTACTGAGTATCAAATATTTACAGTTTGATTCTAAAGTCTGCTGTCGACATGCTGATGCTCGATTAAAGAAAGCTGATGTGGAATTATCTTAATCTAAAAATGAAGATGAGACTGAATGAATAGTTGAAACCATCATTTTCACTGAAAATATAAAATATTAAAAAAAGGAAATGCAGAGGACAATAAACAGTGGTTGTCACTCTAAACTCGTCCTGACCAGAGAGCCTTTCCTGCTAGCGGATTCATGGAGCAACTCCATTTAAATATTGGGGAGATAGAACTCCTTGTTTCATATACTGGGAGGGACATGAGCCCCCGAGCCCCCGAGCCTGAGCCCCCGAGCCCTTGAGCCTGAGCCCCCGAGCCCCCGAGCCTGAGCCCCCGAGCCCTCGAGCCTGAGCCCCCGAGCCCTCGAGCCCCCGAGCCCCCCCTCAGTCCTCAAACTGATGAGAAAGCAAATCAACTCAAACACTATTCAACACTCAACAATAAAAGCTTCATTCTGAAGTTTCATAGATTTCCTGTTGCTGAAACCTGGAATAAACCTGTGGACTGTTTCTCACTCAGCCAGACTCGACCTACAGGAAGTGAAGAAGTGTTTAGGATGAGAGGAAGAAAATCTTCAAGACTCTAAAACAAGTCCAGCTGTTGGTGTAGACAACCTGCAGGATGTACAGACAGTCGGCATCTTGAGGGGCTGTTAATGTTCTTTACAACATCTCTATCCCAACTCCAGTCATTATAACACTTTGCCAGTGACATCCTCACAGGTCTGAGGTCATCACCATAGTCATGTGACCTGCACATGAGATTTGAGTTTGTTCATTTTCCAAATGCAAAACAAGGAAGAAAGAGTATTGATATTGATAGATTTGAACTGCTGCACCATGGAAACCTCACAAAGGTCCAACTGTTTTATCCCTTGCCATTCACACACACACACTTTCTTTTAGCAAACACCAGATGGACAAACCGGTTTGTCCCTTTGCATTTGACTTCATTTGTTCTCATCGTAACAACAGAAACAGATTTCTCTTCATCAGGAACAGCAACGGGGACTTTGTGACTCATCTGGAATCTGCACTCAGTGTCTACATGTGTGGTAAAGGTTTTGAAAACCATCATTTGTATCACTGCATCACTACATTTGCAGTATCAGAGCAACTTTGGCAGAAATTAATCAAATCAGTGTAATTTGAATGTTATGACAAATGTTTTTATTCTGTATGACAGAAAAACTGTGGTTGCTATGAGCACCAAATATTTCTGAGAATAGAAATCCTAAAGAATGAAGAAATGTGAGACAGAGTGAATATGGGAGGAGGAGAAAGAAAGAAGTAAAAACACAGTAATGAGGAGAAGTGATTCCTTGAGGTGAAGTGAACAGATCAGAACATGTTCCAGTATGAAATACAGAAGATGAGCCAGAAATACATCAATCAGAGAGAGAGAGAGAAAACCCACAAAGTTCAGCGGCGGATTAGTGTCACACACACTAACACACACACTAACACAATAACACACACAGTAACACACACACACTAACACACACACAGTAACACACACACTATGTACACATGCATTTTTTTGTATGAACCAATAAAAAATGATTGGACCTGGCAAACGGTGAATGGACTGCATTTGTATGCACATTCACACACACACATATTCACACACACACATTCACACACACACACACACACACACACACACACACACGAAGCTGCAGCAAGGTGCCATCTTCTCATCAAGGATCAGAATCAGGACCTGGATTCTTCTTAAAGCATTTGTTACTGAAATTAATCTGTAATATGATTTAGTAGAATTTATTTCCCTAAAATAAAGCATTTCTAGTGTAACATGTATTTATCTACTGTCCATACATGCAGGATAGCTGCACATCAACCTTCTCATCCATATCACAGCCGACACTATGCTGCACACACACCTGATTACAAACCTCCATGATGATGAGAACCTCTGAAGGATTGTTTATTTTTGTTTTTCATGTAGATGTAGCAGAATTTAGAAAACTAATTTAGTCATTCTGTGTTTTGTTGGTTTTAAATGTAAATTTAACCTTTTTGTTTGTTTTTTTAAAACATGTCAGAGTGTAAATACATCACCTGTTGTGGTGTTGAGTGTATGAAGAGTTTAGAACAAGTGAACTCATTATGTGTCCATGTTCAGACCTGAAGCCTGCCCATACTGAAACTTGACCTCTGACCTCCAAGTATCCAATGATGCAGTAGTTCTGTGGTCCATCCAGTCCGCAGGTGGAAGAGGCTGAGAGCTGAGCAGCCCGACCCAGCATTAGGTCACCGAGCTGGGGATTACAGGACCCGCGAGGACACTGGTCCTGCTGGTCCTGGAGCCAAGCTGCTGGGAGAAGACCTGCACAGAACCGTCAAAGACTTTGAATAGTAGTACAGATCCCAGATGTAAAATTTTACCCAGATTTGGGGTACATGTGTGTAACATTATGCAGCAAAGAAGAATATTTCCATTTGATGGAATGATTTTAATATTTCACTCAGGAGGAACATTATGTTGATCCAATCAAGTGCTGAAACCTTATAAATTATAAACATGTCAGACATTCTGGGTCATTTCCTGAGTTAAAACAGGGAGATTCACATGTGATCTTTGAAAACTGTCAGCCTGAGGTAACACACTGTACTGCTGTCTAATTTCCATCAAACAAGATTTTTATTCGACTTCATTGATTTAACAACAACAACCCACTCAGAACTCAGTAGGAATGAAGAACAAATGAAGACAAAAGAGTCTGTGATGAATTGTGGAGGAAAGTATTCAAATCTGACATGACTCAGAGGAAGAACAAGCAGCAGCAAGTGGAAATATTCTCCATCAGAGATCAACATGTGATCACATGTCTGCTGAGAGACGTTCCTGCCAAAATATCCACAACCTGATCCTGAATTAACAAATATGATACTGTCCTACCTGCTTCTGCACACCTGATACTGTCCTACCTGCATCTACACCTGATACTGTCCTACCTGCATCTACACACCTGATACTGTCCTACCTGCATCTACACACCTGATACTGTCCTACCTGCATCTACACCTGATACTGTCCTACCTGCATCTACACTTGATACTGTCCTACCTGCATCTACACACCTGATACTGTCCTACCTGCATCTACACACCTGATACTGTCCTACCTGCATCTACACCTGATACTGTCCTACCTGCATCTACACCTGATACTGTCCTACCTGCATCTACACCTGATACTGTCCTACCTGCATCTACACACCTGATACTGTCCTACCTGCATCTACACACCTGATACTGTCCTACCTGCATCTACACACCTGATACTGTCCTACCTGCATCTACACCTGATACTGTCCTACCTGCATCTACACTTGATACTGTCCTACCTGCAGTAACACCTGATACTGTCCTACCTGCTTCTGCACACCTGATACTGTCCTACCTGCAGTAACACCTGATACTGTCCTACCTGCATCTATACCTGATACTGTCCTACCTGCATCTACACCTGATACTGTCCTACCTGCAGTAACACCTGATACTGTCCTACCTGCAGTAACACCTGATACTGTCCTACCTGCATCTACACCTGATACTGTCCTACCTGCATCTACACCTGATACTGTCCTACCTGCATCTACACCTGATACTGTCCTACCTGCATCTACACACCTGATACTGTCCTACCTGCATCTACACCTGATACTGTCCTACCTGCTTCTGCACACCTGATACTGTCCTACCTGCAGTAACACCTGATACTGTCCTACCTGCAGTAACACCTGATACTGTCCTACCTGCATCTACACCTGATACTGTCCTACCTGCTTCTGCACACCTGATACTGTCCTACCTGCAGTAACACCTGATACTGTCCTACCTGCATCTACACCTGATACTGTCCTACCTGCATCTACACACCTGATACTGTCCTACCTGCTTCTGCACACCTGATACTGTCCTACCTGCAGTAACACCTGATACTGTCCTACCTGCTTCTGCATACCTGATACTGTCCTACCTGCATCTACACCTGATACTGTCCTACCTGCTTCTGCATACCTGATACTGTCCTACCTGCATCTACACCTGATACTGTCCTACCTGCATCTACACCTGATACTGTCCTACCTGCATCTACACCTGATACTGTCCTACCTGCATCTACACACCTGATACTGTCCTACCTGCATCTACACCTGATACTGTCCTACCTGCATCTACACCTGATACTGTCCTACCTGCATCTACACCTGATACTGTCCTACCTGCATCTACACCTGATACTGTCCTACCTGCAGTAACACCTGATACTGTCCTACCTGCAGTAACACCTGATACTGTCCTACCTGCAGTAACACCTGATACTGTCCTACCTGCAGTAACACCTGATACTGTCCTACCTGCATCTACACACCTGATACTGTCCTACCTGCATCTACACCTGATACTGTCCTACCTGCATCTACACCTGATACTGTCCTACCTGCATCTACACCTGATACTGTCCTACCTGCATCTACACCTGATACTGTCCTACCTGCATCTACACACCTGATACTGTCCTACCTGCAGTAACACCTGATACTGTCCTACCTGCATCTACACCTGATACTGTCCTACCTGCATCTACACCTGATACTGTCCTACCTGCATCTACACCTGATACTGTCCTACCTGCATCTACACCTGATACTGTCCTACCTGCTTCTGCACACCTGATACTGTCCTACCTGCAGTAACACCTGATACTGTCCTACACTTCAGTTTCTTTATGTTCATGTCCTTCCTTCCCTGCTAATGAGAGATGAGAAATAAACATGGAGCTGAACTCACCGATGAAGAAGAAGATGAAGATCATGTTGTGTTAGATGTCAGATGCTGCCCGTCTCTAGTGGACTGGAGCTGCGTCTTTGGTTTACAAGAAGCAACTGAAACAAAATAATGAAATTCTGTGTTTGGTCTTGATGGAATATTATGCACATGCTGTAAATTCTGACTTCATGTTGAAATATCTTAATCATGTGAATGTATCCGTACACCTTCACTTGCTGATCAGTATGTGTTTATTTAGCTGTTACACGGTGACATCTGTAACCTGTGTGTTGCGTTTAGCATGTTAGATTCTCTGATCATAAATACTGTCAATCAATTTAAAACAAACACTTTTTTTTATTAGGATGAGTGCTACTGGAAGTAACTGATCTCATTTCCTGTAGCTGGAACAATAAGATTACATGTGTTCAATCAAAGTACCATACAGTAACAAACACAATCAAGACTTGGACCAGGACTGTATGCCAGGATAACACATTTTCTAAAAGCATTTAAAGAATGAGATTATATTAATCCCATTGTAAATCTATGGGCCAAGATCATTTTAGCCTTAAGATATTTTGGAGAAATAGGGGCCCTGGTTGAGTCCTCAGTGATCATGAGCCTCAGCTGGCTGAGAAATGCTCAAAGCATTTATGCCACACCTATGCTGTTGTGCATTTGACACAGAAAGCCAGAGTTTTTATGAATATGTGTTCATACAGCAGTAAACTGGGCTGCATGGAAGTGAACCCTGAAGGGACTGATGAACTTTAACAGGAATGTTTGGGCCTCAGCAGTAATTGTGGGGATTTACAGAACTTTTGTGTTTCTACATCCAATAAAATACAAACTGCCTTTTAGAATAAAACAATACATATTCTGTAAGGCCATTAACAGGCTCCTTCTACTTTAAGTCATTTTATGTGTAGAATGAGTTTTTGCAGCTAATATGGAGAGAAAATATCTGTTCAAAGGTTGCAATGTTGTTACTGAGAAACTTTATTGTTCCCCAGGAGGGAAACAAAATGTTACATGAGCACTGAAAACAGCAGAGTGTTACAAATAGATACCGAAAAGTAGAGAAAAACTTCACAAGCAAACCCAATTTAAATGAACTAATGTACAGCATGTGTAAAAGTTTCACTTCCTGTGCTGAGGTGCTCCTGAGAAAATACAGGAAATTAAACTGGTGGCTGGTTTATTATCAGTCCATTTACGTACAGTGATCACCCAGTTTTTAAAAATGCTACATCAGATCTGCCAAAAGATTTAAAGTGCTGTAAACTAGTTCAATTCAATTACAAACTGCCCCACTCTGTATGAAGCCAGCCTCTCCAGAAGTTAACGAGTGTGGAGGCTGACTCTGGAGGAGGCCATGTATTGGTGATTTTTCCTGTTGTCTCAGTGATTGTTTTGTTTCTTGTATGTTTTTCAAGGATGTAAAAAGTTATTCTCAGGGCTACGGTGATACACTGGTTAGACATGTCGCCTCATATCAAGAAGGTTCAGGGTTCAAACCTGACGGCAGCTGTGTGGAGTTTGCATGATTCTCCTTGTGGGTTTCCTCACATAGACCAAAAACATGCAGGTTAGTTTGATTGGTGACTTAATTTCCTGTGGTATGAATGTTGTTTATCTGTATCAGCCCTGTGATTGACAGGAAGGAATGATGAAATAATGATTTTTAATTATGGCAACAGTATAGCTTAAAGTAAGTTTAAATCCAAGGCTTCAGCAGAATCACTCACTGAAAATCGGTCGAGGCTGTTAAACATCTGAAGCATAACCTGAGCAAACAAGAAAGCTATTTTTTCTGTGTTTAAATTTTAATAGAAATAAGCATAGCAACTGAAACTGAGTTTTTGTTGCAAAGTGATGCCACTCACATACATCAGGTTTTCATGCTTTGGACTAACAAACAGTTAAGATTGATAAGTATTTATTGAAATAAATGTGCTAACTTAAAATGAGCTGTTAGTGAAGACAATGCAGTGCAACTGAAGAGTTTACATCAGCACAAAATCCATTCAAACATGAAAATCATTCAGACAATATTCTGACAAGGTGTGATCATACTTCCATCCATCAATAAAACAAACTAGCTCACAATGACATGTTATAATCAGATATTATATTTAAAAAGTGATATTAATTTTTGAATGAACACAAAACACAAGCTAACCAGCAAGACATCTTCCAGTCAAGTTCTTTCAATTTTGAAATGCTATTATTTTAGTTTGCTGTTATGTCCCTCATTTATCATCACTGGTGTGGCCAGACACTGTGATGTTTGAGTAGAAATGCAGAAAGAACGAAGTTCAAACAAAGATGACTTGTTTCTTCTACAGACGTTCATGCACAACCATAAAAGATCTACTTTATTCATAGGCTCACAATAGTCATTTACTTCTGCACTTTGTTTTATTTTTGTAGTGAGCATCATTGAGCTTTTACTGCTGGCTTCAACCTGCCGTCTCACCATGACATCATGTAACTGAAAAGATGGACGGCTTTACAGTATATAGCTGGTCGTACTGTAGGAGCTGTGGGTAAAATGTTCCTGAGCTCTCTCTCTGTTGCAGAGTTACATTTCTGCATGAATTTTTGCCTCACAGCTTCTTTAATAATAATAATAATAATAATAAAAATAATAAATCCTGCAAACACTGAACTGGATTTCTATCTGGATGCATGGAGATCAGTTTTCATGAGGACTTCATTCAGTTATATTCCTCATTCAGTCCAAGCATCAGAATGACCAACATCGTGGTCAATTTGTGATTCATACAAAATATTTCATGTTCTTTATTTGTTAAAATAAAAGAAAATATGAGCCTACCTGTTTCTGCAGCCACACTGAAAGACTGAACACATCTGGGCAGGTAACAGCACACCTGAGACAGATGTAGCCTGAGGCTCAGAGAGAGAGAGAGAGAGAGAGAGAGAGAGAGAGAGAGAGAGAGAGAGAGAGAGAGAGAGAGAGAGAGAGAGAGAGAGAGAGAGAGAGAGAGAGAGAGAGAGAGAGAGAGAGAGAGAGAGAGAGAGAGTTTTTGCATTTTCAAAAACCTTTATTCAATCAAGTCAACAGAACATGAAAAACATTCAATTCAGCATTTGTCAGCAAACTCACTGAAGAGAACAGAACAAGAACAGAAACAGAGGAGTTACCCTCACACAGTCCAGAAAGGACAGGACTCAAACATTTGGATTTAAAACAAAAATCAAAATCTCCTGCTTTTTTGGTTAACAGTTGTTTATAAAGTGCTCTCCATTGAGGGCTCACCTCAGAACCCAGACCCAGGTGAGACCTCCATGGTGTTTCAACATGCCTCTTCAACTTGCCTTTGTGAAAAGGACACCAGTCTTATAAATCAGGAGTCAATGCGGCTGGGTAAAACAGAGCCCTGGCAGTATGAGACCAGGAGTCTGTCCACACTGAGCTGGTTGGTTAATAGTCTCTCTGAAACTACTCCCAGCTGAGAATGCAGAGCAGAAACCATCTCTAGCTTAGGACCACAGTCTCACCAGCTGACCCAGAGGAGACAAACCTCTCCATCATTGGGTTTCCCAGTCTACAGAGTGTTTAAAACACAGTCCATAATCAACAGGTTATTTTAAAATCCAGTACAAAGAGCTTTCACTCTGCAGCCTGTGCTTCTCGAACATGCCCCATACCCTGAACAGCCCCTGATAAAATTCAGAAAGCCTCCTCAGTCTGCGGTCCTGTAGATCCATTAAAAACAAAAGCACATTTTCAGTCAACCCTTGACCTTCACTTTTGCCTAGGATCTCCTGAGCCACAGGCCTCCACACCACGTCAACAGTCTCTGGCAGAAAACAGCGCCCCAACTGGCCAGGTGAAACAGTCCTTGCCCTCCCTAATCCTTGGATAAAAAGACACTCTGTGGGATCCAGTGGAGATGATCCCAGTACAACAGACAGAACGTTAGCTGGAGGATCGACACAGTACCAGCGGTGCCACAACATAGAAGCAATCAAATTATTGATAACCGGAACAGGGTTTTTCCATTTTTAATCTTACCTTTAGTTTTCTCTAAAATGGTTCCCAGTTCTTAGAGACAGTGGTGGGGTCTCTGAAGTAGTTGACACTTCCTTTTTTCCCCAGGTGATTTCCAGGTTCCTCCCTGGTAAGCTGAGGTGCTTTAAACCATCACCTACCCACAGAGCTTCATTTTTCTTCATTAATTTTTGAAGAGGAGATTGGACCAACATTTTATATACCGCCAAGTAAAGAGTCAATGTCACTCTGTTTTTGGACCAACACTATGACATCATCAGCAAAGGCAAAGAGCTTAACAACAGAGTTACAACCAGGAAGATTAAAATCAGAGAGTTGTGTTTTGAGTTTGTGTAAAAATGCCTCTAAGGCCAATGAGGACACCATACCTGAGAACATGGAACCTTGTCTAACCCCTCTCCCCAACTTAACAGGAGCATTTAAACCACTGTTTGTTTTAAGTACACTCAACGTCTTCATACAAAGCCTGGATCTGGGCTATCTGACCTGGATTGAAACCAAAAGCTCTGAGTGTCTGCCACAGGTAAACATGTAAACCAGTCAAAAGCCTTTTGTTGATCAATGGAAATCAGACCAAGATCTAATCCCAAAGAACTGGAGAGGTCCATGACATCTCTAATTAAAGCTATGTTGTCTGCAACCAACCTGCCAGGTACACAGTAGGTGGTTGGTGTAATCAGACTTGAACAAGTCACCATAAAAACTCACTGCAAACCTGTGGATGTCAGCAGACTCCTGCAGCAGCTGCCCAGAATATGAGCATAGCAACAACATCTGCCTCCTCTCCAATTTTTCTGCTCGGTCTAAAGAAAAAGAGAGAAGGAGCATCCATCAAAGCTACCTTCTGAAACCTACTGAGGTTCTCAGTGTGTCCTTTTTCTCCTGTCAAAAATGTTACTGGGATTAAAATTCTGGGAAAATAAAATTCCAACCCCACCATTCATGCTGCTTTTATGACTGAGGAAAAACCTCCCCCCACTGACTCTCTCCTCCATTCAGCCGCATTTTCTTCAGTGCTATGAGTTTTCTGGACAAGGGTAACATTCAAATTTTACATACAGAGGCTTAGTGACATCTCTTGCTCCATTCATATTTAAGTGCTGATGTTTAAAGTGCCCATGTGTGAAATGGGACAAACCTGGGATAAAAACATACAAAACAGGAAGACTATGAACTCATTATTCGTCAGTGCAAATTTGATTTTTCAGAAGAAAAAAAAAAAAAAAAGGCTATCCAAACTCGTGTTTTTCATGTAAACTCTGAGTCCAGAAAAAGTTGAAGGTCTGGAAAATAATTGTCCTCCTTGACTTGTCTCAGCCCCTTTGAGTCCTGCAAAAGCTGTTTTACCCTAGTGAAATAATATTCTCTTCAAGTTTCTCTGAGCCTTTTGCTTTCATTAACCTGTGTTTACCTGTCACGTTGTCTGTCCCCATCCTGAAAAGCTGCACTGATGGACGCAGCACAGTCCGGCAGCAGAACACTCGCTGAAACAGACAGCCCAGGCAGCTCTGGGCGCACAGCTGGACCCGATGGCCCCACCCTCTTCAGGCAGGAATGAATGAGGCTCCCCTTCAAACCAAAACCAAAACACTTCATATTATCTGATGTTGTGTATAATGTAAAAATCATCTACTTTGAATTTGAAGGTAAGGTAATTCATCTTCATTTCTACTAAGAATCATGGAAACCTGTCTGCAAAAAGACATGGGTGACATGAGTTGCCCGTGGCTGGATAACTCACAGGGATTTACCAACGAGAAGACTGGAGTGAAAGTGTCTTGAATAACCACACCAGTCACAACAACATGAATTATCCATGCTGTCCAAAAACAAACCACAGTGTTGTTCATCTGGAAGGCACATTTGACACTGACAACCTCAACAGCCAGAACACAATCCTCCACACTACATCTAACCACAGGAGCTAGCTTAATGGCATGTTGGAAAGTTAGCATCTCCAAGCCAGAGTCTCCACCTGCTGTCATGCTGACCAGCAGAGCTGGCAGCTGATGCCACCAAAATCACCCAAACTCAGTAAAAGATACACAAAAGATCACGATCACAAACAAAAACATAAAAATTAGTCTCACAGAACAAACCCTTCACCGCATTCACAGTGAGAGAGAGAGAGAACAACATTTTACAAAATAGACATACCAATTCTAATTTTGGATGAAAATATTTGATAGTATAATGCAACCAATCATCCTTTATGGTGGTGAAGTTTGGAAGTCAGGACTAACTTGATGAGACCAGCATCCCATAGAGACTCTGCATGCAGAATTCTGTAGCTCCATGTTACACTTCGAAAGAAAAACAACCAATGAATGCAGGGAAGAATTAGGCCATTACCCATTGATTGTTAACATTAAAAAAAGGACATACTTTTTTCGGTTACATCTCAGATTGAGCCCCTAAGACACTGAGATTCCAGGCTCTACAGACCTGACCATCTGTCAGCTGGTCCTGAAACTTACTGATTAATAAAACCAAATATTGTTCAACAAGCACTGCTTTTAACCACCAATGAGAGTTGACCAAATTATTAAACTAACAAAAGAGACAGATGCACTTCCTCTTAAAATGTGACAAATATAACATTCATTCAATTCAGTTTTATTTATATATCACAAATCACAACAGTGATTTAATCTTGTGAAGTTATTTCGGGGTATTTTTCCACATAGAATATCAATTTTCTTTGTTAACTCAGGCTTTCTGCTTCAGGCTCTGTGCGCATCCCCATAAAAAGGGGCGTTTGGTGCATCATTTGACTCTTTTTCAGTTTAAAATGGACCAGTCAGGAGCCGCCTCCTTCAGTCAGGAGGAACATGTCATTATAACAGAGACCTATGAATAATATAAATACATTATTGAAGCAAAAAGCAACGCTGTTGCTGCAAGTAAGGTGAGAGATGAACGCTGGCAGAGAAATGCTGATCGTGTAAATTCGTTCATTAAAACACTAATTCATTAATTACGTAATTAGTTCATATATTTATTTTACCACTCGCTGCTCTCTCCATGCCTCCCACATCCACAGCTCTAAAACTTTAAACTTGATGCATTTAAACATTTAACTCAAGAGGTTCATTTAGGTCTGACTCGATCTCAAAATGAAAGGATCAATACATACCAATAGACTACTCCATTTTATTTTTGTTCAAAGTATTTGTTCATTAGTTTTGTTTTATTATTTTATTTCTTTCTATTGTCTGAAATAAAGCTTGATATGTTGTAACTAAATCCCACAGTAACCCAAACCTCTCCATTTCAAATTTACAGTGTAACATCAAATCAATGTTCAGTCTGATAAAAGACTGATCAGTTTTCTAATCAGTGTTCTAACAGCAGCAGTGTTAAACGGATTTGGCAGCAAATCTGGTAGTTAGTTGAATGTTCAGCTTTTTATTGTTTTTATTGCCGTTTTAAGCCGAAACTCGGAACATAAACTGCTCCGGACCAGGTTCAGTTTGCCGCATCAGTTACCATGGTGATCCAGCCATCAATTACCATGGTGATCTAGCCATGAGTTACCATAGTGATCTAGCCAGGTTAAAAGAGAGCCACCTTCGTGACATCGAAAACCCTGGCTTTAGTCTCAACATACCTCGCTAACCCACTAATCTCGCTTCGTAGTACACCCCTCAGGTCTAGACGGAACTTACAGAGACCCGACATTCTCCCATGAGCAGCACTTGGTGACAACAGCAAGGAAAAATGCTCCTTTAACAAGAAGAAACCTCAAACAGAACCGACTCTCAGCAGATGAGAAAAAGAAAGATGGAGGGAGAGACTCAAAGAAGCACAATAACAACAACAATAATAACAGCGATAATATCCGGAGAATATGTCAAGGTAGGACACCCACACATACCACACCAACATTCCTGCACCATCAGTGGCCCACAGTTTGGATTCTGGAGTTTCCTGCGAGATGAGAAAGCATAAAAACTCCGGGGAAGAAGCAAAGTTAGTGACAAGCATTAATGATACATGAATGCATACAGATGAAGAGGAAAGAGGAGCCCAATGCATCATGGGAAGTCCCCTGGCAGTCTAGGCCTATAGCAGCGTAACTAAGGGCAGTCTAGGCCTATAGCAGCATAACTAAGGGAAGTCTAGGACTATAGCAGCATAACTAAGGGCTGATCCAAGGCCAGCCTGGTCAGACCTAACTATAAGCTTTATCAAAGAGGAAAGTTTTAAGCCTACTCTTAAACATAGAGAGGGTGTCTGCCCCTCGGACCGAATCTGGGAGATGGTTCCACAAGAGAGGAGCCTGATAGCTGAAGGCTCTGCCTCCCATTCTACTTTTAAATACTGTAGGAACCACCAGTAAACCTGCATACTGGGTACAAGGGGAAAGCATTTGTTTGGAAGATGAAATTTGTATACGATTTGTGTGTAGGTGCACCATTGGATCACTAAATGTATGTGAGGAATTGGATGCATTTATAAAGGAGGCTCTACAGTTTACCTTCATGGCTACAGTGTGTAGAACAAGTGTTTATACTTATTATAATCCTTATATTTACAGGAACAGATTTAGCACTGCTGATAGATTAAACAAATATCAAACAATATTAAAATGAGTAACCAGTGAAAAAGTGTAGAAACCTTCTACTTCAGAGTTACAAAAAGAACTTGACTGCAGAAACAGGGTTCTCCACGCACCTTCCAACAAAAAGCAGCTGAATCAAATGTTTCTCAGTTTGAGGACAGCAGACTTCAAAAAGCAGAAAGGACTGGAGCACTCTGATTAATTGTGCAAACACAATTTGACACTACTATGTCTTCATCGGAGTCAGGGTGGACAAAGAAAGACATGAGGCAAACAACCTATGTAATCAACCTAAAACAGGTGTGCAGTTGTAATTAGATAATAGGTTGTACAGGGTTTCTATTGGATGGTGAATCCAAGGGTGGGAGTTGCCATAGTGAGTGTCCAAGTGCCACACTCCCAACACCATGCCAGGAACAAAAGACCACACACCACTCACAATTAATAAAATGTATCATATCCAAGTATGAATATCCATCAAAAGTGACGAACTAGAGGAAATATGACATATTTAGTTCATCATCATTGCCAAAGGAACACCATGTCAAAAACAAGAAACAAAAATAGAACCCCTGCTAGAGAGTTACGGAGATAAAAGTACCTAAAATTATGACAAGTCAAATGAAACATGACCAGTTCAGTTCTTCATAGTCTATGTTTTGTGCAGTCTTATGTTCAGATATGCAAGCCTTTATGTCTGTTCAACATAAACCAGGCCACAGGGACACTTCAGCATATAGACAACATGCATGCTACTGCAATTAATGAAATATTTAATAATAAGTATTTTTGAACAGTACATGGATGTATGAAGTACTTTGTGTCTACAGTGAAAAACCTGTGGGTTGATTAAGCAGCCAGGAGACAGTGTTCAATGTTTTTTTAGTATCAGAAGGAACCCGGCTGTTTCTCAGATTGCAGCAACGTTTAAACGTGATCAGGGGAGGCACAGAGCTGATACTATTTAGAGATGGGTCACTTTTGAGGACATTCCGATGTTTAAGGATAATATTTTTGACCCTGTCTGTAAAAGGAGAATACTCAGTAGAGAAAGTGATCTGTGAGGAGGTGAAGGTAGCTCTAATTTTCTTAACTAACAGGGAGTCCCTCTTTGTCTGTAAGGCCCTCTGATAGGCTGAGGAGATGTATGATGTAGGGTAAACTTCTGTCGGAAGCATTCTTTCATTTCAACTGCTTTAGACTGGAAATCTGTAACAGTACTGCAGCTCAAAAATCTGACCAGTGGGAATATTGCTAATGAGTTCTTTACTCTCAGCCTTCAAAAGTGTGTTTGTGTTGAGGAGTTTACAGTAGATTGTAGTGTCAATAGTACTGTTGTTTCCCTTTTTAAGTGTTAGATCTAGAAAGTGGACAAAGGTATCATGGTGTTCCATAGTGAAAGATAGTTAGTAGTAGAATTTCTACAATTCAGAAAATCAACCCTCTGTCACCTCTCAATATCTCCCAGTATCCACATCTATTGGATTCATCATCTGTTCTCTAATTACAACTGCACACCTGTTTTAGGTTGATTGGAGGAGAGAGCACAGATATTTTCAGACCAGAAAAAAATTCTGACCAGGTCTCACTCCCATAGTTTTAACTCCTGAAGCACATATTTTGCCTCCGAATGTTCCTATAAGCCTCCTCTCTCTCAAAATGTTTATTCATTTCACATAGGACTTATAGTTTTTGAGACCTGAACCTTAATTGATGGGGAGTCCCTGTCCAGCTCTCTGACTGCAGTACAGTCTGCAGGATGTGTGTCTCCTCTCACTGCACTTCCTTTCACTCACTGATTCTCTCTTCAAACACTTTTTACACATTTCATTCATTCTCATGTTAAACTAGTCTTGCTTTCACTAAAGATGTACAAATCTCTGGGCTTTAAGCTCTAGTTTGAGACAAATACACTTTCTTCAAAATGGAGATTGTTTTCTTTTTATGTCTATGTTTGTCTGTGTAGTCCAGTGGTTTAAGTTCATGCCACTTCAGAGGAGCTTTTGGACCAAAACACTGAGTTCAAATCCCTCTCAGGACAAACTCAGTACAGTTTAAGATGCAGGAGTCCACAGGTGATCTCAATCATCTCACTCGGGCTGACAAACATCACAGTCTGACATCACTGTGTCACATGTTAGCTTGATGAATAGCATGTCTGTCTCAATAACATGAAAGTGCAGGTTCAATTCCCACAATGCTCATTTTAATCCTGCTACATGTTTAAACAGTGTTCAGCTCCCATTAATGTAATCCACACACACTTTCAGTAGTCACACATAGTTTCTACAGAAATTGCATTTTCTAGTTACATATGTCGTTTGCTTAATGTCTTTGTCCACCCTGACTCTGATGAAGACACAGTAGTTTCAAAACATTTGCACAATTAAAGGCTGCAAATTAATCAGTGTAAATCAGTTAATCTCCAGTCCCTTCTGTTTTTGGAGTAATTGCCTCCAAAGACTGAGCTACTGATTATTAAGTTAAAGGTACCAATATTTTTGGTCATTTTCATTGATTTTATTGTATTAAATATTGTATTAAGTTGTAAATAAAAAACAAAGTTTCAGTTAAATTCATTGTAGGTGAAAAGGTACCAATATTTTTGGTTATGTACATCCAATGTTAAATGCAAAGTGGGAACTTGTCAACCCCCCATAATGTTTAAAAGTGAGGAGAATCACAGAACTTGTGGGGTTTTTTGAGTGAGATTTTTGCATATGCCAAATTTTCATTGAGCGACAGCCAGGAACAGTTTGATTAAGGTAAGATTAGTATCAGACCCATACCTGTACTGTAGATGGAAACACACTAAGATACTGTATGCTGGCAGGTAGATTTAGTTGGCTGATAAAAGTTTAGTGAGTGAGAGAACTAGAAAATGTTTGAGTGACTGGTTCATAGTGAAGAAAGAAGAAAACAGGAGAATGAAGTCAGCACCAGCAAAAAGAGGCAGATCATATGTATATATGTGCATACATGAGCACTTTGACTTAATTAGTTCAAAATAGGCAAACACATCGAAAGAGGTAACAAAGATAAACTGACAGAGGACCGGTATATGTACAAGGGAGCTAATGAGGGAATGGCAGCAGGTCCAGGTGAGCAGAAACCAGGCAGGAAAGTCTGGCAGCTGGTGGACAGGTGGAGGACGACACCGCCTGGTGGACAGGTGGAGAATGACACCGCCTTTTGGACAGGTGGAGGACGACACCGCCTGGTGGACAGGTGGAGAATGACACCGCCTTTTGGACAGGTGGAGGACGACACCACCTGGTGGACAGGTGGAGGATGACACCGCCTGGTGGACAGGTGGAGGATGACACGACCAGGAGAGTGAAGGCAGAGACAGAGGTTGAGAGGTCGACAGGACAGAATGACATTATTAAAAATGGACCCAACCTATTTTCTGACAAATCATATTCAATCACTATTAATGATATGAATTTAGTTGCATACTGGACCTACACTGTAAAAAGTATTTTACAGATTTTTTCTGTATTTCAAAAATACATAAAATTACAAAAATATACTGTGAATTCATGTGTCTAATGTAAAATGACATGTACACTTTGATGAGGACAGGAATCTCCACATTGGTGTATACAGGGTTAGGTTTAGGGTTGTGGCTTTGGGTTTAGGCTGTGGAAACCCACAGACCAATACTTTCTCTTTGACTCACATCACCTTCTGGAGCACAGACTGGGAGTTATCAGAACACAGGGCTGATAAAATACCGTCCAGCGCTCAAGCCGAAGAAAAAGAGCATAAACATTTGGAAACTTGTGACTATCCCAGCTGGACTTTTGAAAGAAGGACTCGCTCCAAAAAGAACAATAACTCAGAGGGAACAGAGACAAAGGAAAGAAACATAGTCATCCCTTATATACCAAATTACTTATACACCAAATCCCTGTCTGTGTCAAACTCGACAATACCCTCAGACAAAAACTGGTGCATCCAAAGGACAGACTACCACATTCCCATAAAAGCAACCTGATATACACAGTACAGTGCAGTGAAGACTGCAAAGACCTTTACATTGGTGAAACCAAACAACCACTAAACAAACGAACTGGTCAGACCGATGCGTTACAAACTGATGAAGCTGTTTGGATAAGAGACGAAACGTCTTCATGAGACAAATCTAAGTCCAGTTGCCTTTGAATACATGACCAAAGCGTAATTATAAGCCTTAATGTTTTATTTTTCAGTGTTTTTGTGTTTCTCTTTTCACAGGTGGGAAGCTTTTTTCCATTTAAACACAAACAATATTATAAAATTACATTTTATTACAGAAGTTATACTTGAAGTGGTCATCAACAGTAGATTGATGCAATTATAAACTGGATTATCTGTTTTACAACAGTATTTTGACATTTTTTAAAAGGTAAATCAAATGTTTTATTGGTGGTCATTTTATTACACTGAATATAGATTAAATACAGAAGATAATTAAATCAATTTATAACAGTACGTTTCTGTAATTTTAAGTCTGGTCATTTATATCATAGTAGTGTCAGTAAATTTTGATTGTAGATGTGTGTTTTTATAGGTGGAAATACCCTTATCTCTCTATATGAAGAGGAATCTGTCTGTGTAAGTTTATCCTTTGCATATCAGAGCTGTTTATCTGATATACTTCATACCTGGCTGTTGTTCCAAACACATTGTGATCAGGCACTGCACAAATTTATCATTAAAAAGCCAAAAAACAAAACAAAAAAAACCCAAGATTTTATGTAAAATTCAAGCTCTAAACTATCTTTTGATTACGGAAAATTAATGTATTTTTATGAGATGGTTATTGACTGTTACTTTACAGTATTTTATTGGCACTCCATTTTATTATCTGTAATTTAGTAAAGATGAGGTGGAAAGAAAAATGATTAATGTAAATAAACAATCCATGTTTGTAAGACGAACTAAATTAATTATTGACATTGTTAAAACATGTAAGAGCGGCGGTGAAACCACTGACACATCAGCCTCTACAAGATGGTTTATGTCCCAGCAAAATGAAAGCAACCATGTGTGTATATATATATATATATACACACATGGTACATATACACAGTATATATGAGGCTGGAGATATACATGCAGTCTCTAGTTACAGGCTCATTTCTTTGCTCTTGCAGTTCTCTAAAATGTAATATAATTGAAAGAAAGAGAAAAGCCTAACTCTACAGCAACACTAACTTATCATCTCATGACTCGTCCAGAGTCCCAGTTTAAAGTTTTATTGCTGAAAAGTGGCTTTACAGGGTGTATAACATAGAAGTCTCTGTGTTCAAATGTGTCGTCTAAAAATAAAATTAATAATTAATAAAAATATTTGCTAACAGTTAACAGACACACAGCAGCCTAAAGGCAGTGAGACCCTTCTTTGAACTTAATTATCTTCAGTCTTTGAACTCTGAGAGGAAACACAGTGAAGATGGAACATACCACTTTTAAGGGGAGGGCGGAATAGTCCATGTGGTGCTGGTCTATTTTACAATAATAATATAATATATAATAATTCTATAAAAGATTAGATGATTTCATTACAAAACATAATGTACTGTGTAAACAACAATAAGGTTTAGAACTAATAGGAGAACTATCAACTGCAGTAAAAAATAAAGAATATACAGAAGGGGTGTTCCTGGATCTCAGAAAGCATTTGATGTCGTTGACCATGACTCATAACTTATTATATCAGGAGGAGATGAACTTATTTTAAATCACTTCTTAAAACTCATTTCTAAAGACTTGATTTTCATCTTTCTGTTGTCTTTTAATCTTTTTAGAAATTAAACTTCTACTAGATAATAAATCACTCTGAAAGTCACATAAAATGACATCAAAGATAAAATAACAAAGTCAATTGCAATACTGTATAAAGTTCTTCATTAAACACTTTATACTGTTCCCTTATAGACTCAAATATATATAAATAAAACAAATACTAATCTAATCTTCAACAAAACTACTTCTAGAAAACCAACAAACTCTTTAAAATGAATTATTACCTGAAAATATCCAAAAATCTTTTAAAAAGATAGAAAGTCGATGTGATCTGAAGAAATTACAGGACTGGTTGAACTCAGGCAATAATGTCAAAGAAAGACAGTAGAGGACAAATGAGATGTTTTTGTTGTGTTTGCTTTGTTAGTGTGTGATGTCAGAGGACAGGAAGTGTCGGCATCATCAGCTGCAGCTATTTTAACTGTATCTGCCTCTTTGTGTGTGTTTGTGTTTGTGTGCATATGAATTTATATATAAAGTTAGTCCAAAAGTCTGAAACCACCTCGAAAATCTCCTGCAAATCTGAAAATGTGAGGATTCAGAAAGATTTAAAAACACTAGAAGTTAACGCCGTCTTTCAGATTCTGCACCAATCAAATCTTTTAGAATTTAACTGCTTTATACAGAAGATCAGATTTTCTTCCATTGAAGCGTTCAGACGACACTCAGGTGTGTTTGATCAGAGGCTCGATCAATAACTCAGCGATCACCTGTTTAAAGAGTGAAAGAGTCAGAAACTGTTCAGCGACACAATATTGTTGAACTGAAGGCGTCAAAACATCATCAGAAGATCAATAAATTAAGATTAATTCCTCCAGAGATAGAAGAACTGTGTGTATGTGTGTGTGTGTGTGTATGTGCGTGTGTGTGTGTGTGTGTGTGTGTGTATGTGTGTGTGTGTGTGTGTGTGTGTGTGTGTATGTGTGAGTGTGTGTGTGAGTGTGTGTGTGTATGTGTGAGTGTGTGTGTTACTGCATTTTCCATTCATCTGTTAATGTTTGTCCTCAGACAGATGAGCTGATCTCTGATTGGCTGAGAGCTCGGCTCTGCAGGCCACCACACGTTCACAGTCATTACACCTACCCACAATGCACCAGGGAAGGAAGAGCCTTCAGATGTTCAAGTGGGGGGTCACATTCACACACACACACACACACACACACACACACACACACACACACACACACACACACATACACACACACACACACACATACACCTCCTCCCCCCACAGTTAAACCTCAGTAACCTCACCTGCAGGTACAAAGGAGGAGGTGTGTGTGTGTGTGTGTGTGTGTGTGTGTGTGTTGGGGGTTTAGGAATGTCTTTTGTCTGTAAAGCTCTCAGTAAAGTATGTATGTCCTGAGGGAGGAGATGTTGGGGGGGAGGAGGTGTTGGGGGGAGGAGGTGTTGGGGGGGGTTCAGGACTGTCTCCCAGTGGAAGACAAAAGAGTTTTGATTCATTTTCTTCAAACTTGAATCCTTCATGTCCAAAAGTATGTGGACGTCTGACCACAGAGTATCATGTGATTCGGACATTAATGTGCACAGCTGTACAGCTGTTTGGTTCGCAGCAGATGTTTGAAGCTGACGGCGAGTCACTGAGTCGGTTCATCTTAACAGGGACGAGATTCTTTATGTTCAAACAGGAAAGAGACAAAGTTTAGTCTAAACTATCAGATTTCACTTCAACCAGAACAAAAGAACCAATGAAAGATCAGAACTTCATGTTTCTGAGTTTGTAAAGTCACTGAGAGAAACAGTCAGACAGGAAGTCAGCTCAGTGTACTTTCACAATACAAGTCAGCAGATCATTAGAAAAACAGAGGAGAGAAAGATTACTGTCAATCACAAAGCTGAAAACATTTAATGTCTATAAGTGGAAATACTATTTGAGGAACTGGTTTCAAACATTTTCATAAATAACATCTAAAATATCTAAAAAAGAATTTAAAACATACAAAAGCAAAAGAGTTTGAGAAGGCGACAGCAGAGGAGCGAGAACAGACTCAGCTGATGGTGAGAGGATCTCATTTCACACCTAAAGTGTTTTTGTTGTTATTGGGCTTTAATATTTTATCTTTATAAACTGTATCATTTGGTTTTATCTCAGTGTTTAAAAACTCGGGTAGACTAGTTGCAGTCAACTTGACCGACCACTTTTATTTTGAAAGTCCCCCGGCTGTTGCATGTGGAGTAACTGCCGGTGTGTCTGTGGAGGCGGGGCCTGACTCTCTGCAGGTCTGCGGGGGTCTGTGGAGGGTCAGACGCTGTGCGGGTCTTCAGAGTTCTGGACGGGCGGCAGTTTGCTGGACTTCAGGTTTCACAGCTTCGGGTTCTGGATCAGCAGCATGTTGCAGCTTCTGCTGCTCGGTGAGTTCACTTTCTATCAGCTGATCAGGAAAGTTTCATCTCAAAGTGAAAACTGAGTCCTGAGATCTTTGATCTGATTCAACTTTTCTTTGTTAGAAACTGATTTTTGTTTTAGGATCAATAATCAATCAATGTTCAGTTCTCAGGAAGTTTTCACACAAACATTCAGTTCAAAATGTTTTTAGTTTTTCTGATTTACATGAAAAACTGAATTTCACCTTCAGCTCCTGAAATCAACTGTGAATTCATTTTTTCTCACCTAAATTGAAAATTGATCAGTTTCTAATCATTGATTAATCATTTAAGTAATTTATGAATCAAAGTGTCTGCTGCTTTTCTATCAAACACTGAATATGATGATATGACGATAAACAGCTTCAGACTGAATGAAAACCTTGTTTTTACTACTTATGATATTCAATGAACGTAAATTTGTAGAATAATTAATACTGAAAGTTTGACTGTTTTATAAATAAACATGTTCCATTCAAATTAATTTGTAAATTAATTACAAAGTTTATTTGTTTTGAACCTTAAAGTTCTTTTCATGAAACACAAAGAGACACTGAGGAGAGAAAATAAAGTGATAGAAGAAGAAAAGAGTTTAACACATTTAAAGAAACCGGAGCAACAGGATCAATAACTGATCAGAAACAAAACAAGTTTGATGAGTTTTCAACAAACTGTGATTAAATCACTGCAGTCTGTCAATCAGTCAATGATCAATCAGTCAATGATCAATCACAAACTGCCGTCTGTGTTAATGTTCACTCGCACACAGACATCACTCTTCTTCGTTGGTGTCATTATTTACCTGCTAATCAAACAGTGGGTGGGGCTTCAACATCAGTGTCCTAGTTTGACCCCTGACCTCTGCTCTCAGCTCTACAGGTGTTTACCTGTGCCCAGGTGGGCGGAGCCCAGGCGGACGCCAGCCTCCCGGAGCTCAGTGACGTCTGCACCGAAGGCAGCTGTTACCCAGCAACAGGAGACCTTCTGATTGGTCGGGCCCACCAGCTGTTGTCTACCTCCACCTGTGGACTGAACCGGCCCGAACCCTTCTGCATCGTCAGCCACCTGCAGGTAAACAATACAAACTGCAGGTAAACAATACAAACTGCAGGTAAACAACACAAACTGCAGGTAAACAACACAAACCGCAGGTAAACAATACAAACTGCAGGTAAACAACACAAGCTGCAGGTAAACAACACAAGCTGCAGGTAAACAACACAAACTGCAGGTAAACAACACAAGCTGCAGGTAAACAATACAAACTGCAGGTAAACAACACAAACTGCAGGTAAACAACACAAACAGCAGGTAAACAACACAAGCTGCAGGTAAACAACACAAGCTGCAGGTAAACAACACAAGCTGCAGGTAAACAACACAAACAGCAGGTAAACAACACAAGCTGCAGGTAAACAACAACAACAGGTTGTTCAGACCAACCCGCTGCTGTTCTGAGGGTTTTTAGAACGAAGCCGCTTCAACATGTTCAGACTTTCTTTGTGTTTGCTGCTCTGAACTCAGAGATCAGAGAT
Organism: Euthynnus affinis; assembly: GCA_029490765.1. Taxonomy (NCBI): domain Eukaryota; kingdom Metazoa; phylum Chordata; class Actinopteri; order Scombriformes; family Scombridae; genus Euthynnus; species Euthynnus affinis. Next base: position 5,487,827 of record CM055844.1, on the reverse strand, counting down.
CAGCGGTTCATTGTTATGAACTTTCTTTGTTCACTCAGGCTTTCTGCTTCAGGCTCTGTGCGCGTCCCCAAAAAAACAGGCATTTGGCATCATGTGACTCTTTTTCCACTTAAAATGGACCAATCGTGTGCCGCCTGCTTCAGTCAGGAGGAGCAGGTCCTTATCAAAGAGAGCTATGAATAAAATAAACACATTATCACAACAAATACGGTGAGAGATGAACGCTGGCAGAGAACTGCTGATCGTGTGAATTCCTTAATTAAACCACTAATTCATTAATTACATAATTAGTTCATATTTATTTTACCAGTCGCTGCTCTCCGTGCCTCCCACATCCACAGCTATAAAACTTTACACTGGATGCATTTAAACATTAAACTCAAGAGGTTCATTAAGATCTGACTCTGTCCCAGAATGAAGGATCAGTGGAAAGCACTTTACATATATATATATATATATAATATATATATATATATAATATATATATATGTATATATATAATATATATTATATATAGTATATAATATTATAATATTATATACTATATATAATATATATAATATAGTATATATATATAATATAATATTATCTGTGATAAACACCGTTAGACTTTCTTAGTTTTTTGTGGTTTTTTTTTTCTATTAACGGCACATCATTGACATCAGATTGATGGTCAGTCTGATAAAAGACTGATCAGTTTTCTAACCTGTGCTCGAACAGCTGCAGCGTTAAACGGACTTGGCAGCAAATCAGGTGTTTAGTGCCGAAACTCTGAACATAACCTGACCAGGTTTGCAGCATCAGTTACCATGGTGATCTAGCAGGTTAACAGAGTTACCATGGTGATCTAGCAGGGTTAGGGTGCGAGCGCCATCTTCGTGACACTGAAAACTCTGCAGGCTCAACAAACCTCGATGACTCGATAATCTCGCTCGTAGTAAAAGGTAATTTTACTACGACTGTGGTGTTTGCAGTGTTTCACAGGTCTGAAGTTTCCGTTAGTGCTGCTGTTACTAAAAGTCAGAGATGAAGAAGGTGAGTCAGTGAGTGAAAGGACAGGAAACACAAACATTTAATCAAAGTGAATAAAGGCAAATTAATTTAAATGTCAGTCAGTAAACAGCTTCCTGTTTTCTGTCTAAACATGTGATCAACCTCATGCTGTGTCTGTCTGCTTCACTCTGATTTAGATGGTTAGTGTGTTTAGCTAAAGTGTGTGTGTGTGTGTGTGTGTGTGTGTGTGTGTGTGTGTGTGTGTGTGTGTGTGTGTGTGTGTGTGTTGGGGGTGCTACAGTCTGGAGTGTTTCCTGTGTGGGACGGCCCCCTATAAGGAAGTGTTGATCTTTGTGCAGCTGTGCAGAGAACACAGAGAACTCTTTAAAGGTTCAAACTGAAGCTGTCCAATCAGATCGCATCATGCTGAGAGATGAAACGGAGCGCGCTCAGTGTGAAGCTGTTGTTTCTGTAAACACTGAAGAGTTTCTTTTTGTTTGATGGAGGAAGTGATTCAGAGTCAGAAAGTTTCCTCGTATCTCTGCTGAAGCCTTAAGGACCACCAGCAGAGAGGAATCTGAGGAATGTCTCTTATCATTAACCCTCCCCCGTCTCTCTCCCTCTCTCTGCCCCCCCCCCCCCCATTTACTCTCTGTCAGGAGGAGAAGAAGTGTTTCGTGTGCGACTCGGTGGCGTCATATGATGAGCTGACCAATCAGACGAGCGGTCATCGTATTGAGAATGTCGTCACCACATTTGCTCCAAACAGACTGAAGACCTGGTGGCAGTCAGAGAACGGTGAGTCCTGCATGCAAACAGAGCGGGGGGGGGGGGGGGGGGTGACATCTGGTGATCCGCTCACATTCATTATTTACCGGGAGGAGGACCGGGTGTCTGCGAGAGAGAGAGTTATATGCAGTGATCTCCCCACATTCACAGACACTGTGACACAGCAGCATAACTTCACAGCATAACGCTACACACAGACAGGATCTCATGATAATTAATGTTCCACGTTCTTCTACACATCAATAGATCAGCTGTTACACGCAGTCCAGGTAGCTGTCCTGATGAATCCAGAGTTCATTATGTCATTATCAACTTAACAGGAAAGAAGAAACTAACCCACAACTTTTCTGAAATATCTTTTTAGACAGACGAGTGAAAAACAAGTTTCTGGTTTTGGTTGTTTAATCACTTTTCTAATCTAAACTGGTGAACAGGAAAAAACACAAGAAAAAACTAAATAATTTATTTATCCTGTTATGAAACGGAACAGCTTTGGAGGAGCCTAATCTGCCTAGTCTGCTGGAAAATAGAGGACATCAGTTGAGTTTGTGGTCCAGGACACGTTGTGTTTACACAACTAAAAGAATGTGGCCACACGCGGCCTAGACCACCTCCCAATGTGGTCTGAGTGATCGGATTTCGGTGTAAACAGGGCCTCATGTTCCAGTGAGAACAGATGCAGTAAGTTCAGTCAAGGTAACAGATGAATGTGTTCATGGAGATTAAGGTTATATTGTATTGTGTCAGACACCAAAAGTTCAGACAGGATTTTACAGTTCTGCAAAGTTACCATGGCAGGTATTTTATCTTTCACCATGACGACCACGTGGTGAACATTAGTAATATGACATTCATGCTACAACATAATCCACCAGGAATGTGCACTCGTGCAAATGTGATTGGCTAACACACTGACGTCATGTTGCATTGCAGGAAGTTGAACCAGATTGGGGAAAACCCAGTGTTGTTTTGCTGGAGCTCTCTGTAATGAAATGTACCACCCTGTCAAATTAATTAGAAGCTACACTTCCACAGAGCTAATGTCAGTGTGAATGTGGCCTCAGGGCTTCATAAATCCTTGATTAGAGGCTCTCAAACTGTGGGGGTGTGTTTGACCAGAAGGGGAAATATCAGAGGTTGTTTCCGCTGCAGGAACTTTCCCACCAGATCAAGAACTCGGAAAGTTTACTTGAGTTTGAAGTAGGAAGTACATTCAGTTCCAAGTGTTTGTTTTGTGGGGGGTCTGACCATCTCTGATTGGTCAAATGCTGACACTGTGGCTTCTTCAACATGTATACAGCTTCATTCACAAAACAAAGAAGGACTCCGGTATTGATTAAAGTCAAGTCAATTTTATTTATATAGTGCCAAATAACTACAGGAGTTATCTCAGTTATGTCACGTTTCACATAGAGCATCTAGACCGAACTCTTTAATCTACAGAGACCCAACATTCTTCCATCAGCAGAAGCAGGAAATCTCCCCTTTAATGGGAAGAAACCTTAAGCAGAACCGACTCTAGGTGGACACCATCTGCCTCGACCAGTTAGGTTGAGAGAGAAAGAAGGAGGGAGAGACACAAAGAAGCATAATAACAATAAAAATATAATAATTATAGAAATCTAACTAATAATAATAGCAGCATCATGCTGGACAGCATTCAAAGGTTTCCTGTGCATCATGGGAAGTCTCCCGGCAGTCTAGGCCTATAGCAACATAACTAAGGGCAGTCTAGGCCTATAGCAGCATAACTAAGGGCAGTCTAGGCCTATAGCAGCATAACTAAGGGCAGTCTAGGCGTATAGCAGCATAACTAAGGGCAGTCTAGGCCTATAGCAGCATAACTAAGGGCAGTCTAGGCCTATAGCAGCATAACTAAGGACAGTCTAGGTCTATAGCAGCATAACTAAGGGCAGTCTAGGCGTATAGCAGCATAACTAAGGGCAGTCTAGGCCTATAGCAGCATAACTAAGGGCAGTCTAGGCCTATAGCAGCATAACTAAGGGAAGTCTAGGCCTATAGCAGCGTAACTAAGGGCAGTCTAGGTCTATAGCAGCATAACTAAGGGCTGATCCAAGGCGAGCCTGGTCAGACCTAACTATAAGCTTTATCAAAGAGGAAAGTTTTAAGCCTACTCTTAAACATAGAGAGGGTGTCTGCCCCTCGGACCGAATCTGGGAGATGGTTCCACAAGAGAGGAGCCTGATAGCTGAAGGCTCTGCCTCCCATTCTACTTTTAAATACTGTAGGAACCACCAGTAAACCTGCATACTGGGAGACCAGTGCTCTAATGGGATTATATGGTACTATGAGTTCTTTCAGATAAGATGGTGTCTGACCATTAAGAGCTTTGTAGGTAAGAAGAAGGATTTTAAATTCTATTCAGGATTTTACTGGAAGCCAATGCAGTGAAGCTAAGATGGGGGAAATATGATCTCTTTTCTTAGTTTTAGTCAGAACAGGAGCAGCTGCATTCTGGACCAGCTGCAGAGTCTTTATAGACCTGTTAGGGCAGCCTGATAATAATGAGTTACAATAATCAGCCTAGAAGTAACAAATGCGTGGATTATTTTTTCTGCATCTTGTTGAGGCAAGATATGTCTGATATTACGAAGGTGAAGGTAAGCCATCCTACCCTTGATGGTGTTACACTCAAATTTGTCCCAATTGCATTGCTGACCCGCGTTGTCTGGAAATATGCCTAAAGAAGACATTCCTGCATATGAAAAGATGCAACACAACAGAATATTATTTATATATTTCTCAATAACTGATTACAATTACATTTATTTTGTAATTTATTTATGCTGTATCAAGTAACTAGTTACTCCCCACCACGTAGCAAAAACAAAGCCAGTGAAAGAATTAAATTAAATGTTATTCTGTGATTGTTTTATGTTGTTTTGTTCTAAAACAGAAATAAAGACATCAAACACATAGCATAACTCATGCAGCAGTAAATACAAAGAACAGCTGGACAGATCTGTGTTGTTATTTTCTTATGTGTGAATGCTGCATTTTATTTTTTGCTTCATCATGGGTCTAATCTGCAGGATCAAACAGGATGTTAAATTCCTGAGATTAGGTTCCAAATTACCTGAACTTTTGGTCAAAACGGGGCCAAAGAGTCCTTCCAGTGGGCCTTCCCATTCACTTCAATGCAGTCTTTCCAGAGGTTGATCACATCTAGTGGACATTAGAGGAACTGCAGCAGACAACATATGGAGTACACACAGTTCCTTTTGATAGTATAGATTATTGATCTGTTTGTGTAATCTGATCAGATGTTGTTCCCCTGTCTGCAGGTCTGGAGAACGTCACCATCCAGCTGAATCTGGAGGCCGAGTTTCACTTCACACACCTTATCATGACCTTCAAGGTGAGCCACAGTGGCGCCTGTAGTCTGTCTGTAGTCTGTCTGTAGTCTGTAGTCTTTAGTCTGTAGTCTGTCTGTAGTCTGCCTGTAGTCTGTCTGTAGTCTGTAGTCTGCCTGTAGTCTTTAGTCTGTAGTCTGTCTGTAGTCTGCCTGTAGTCTGTCTGTAGTCTGTCTGTAGTCTGTAGTCTGCCTGTAGTCTTTAGTCTGTAGTCTGTCTGTAGTCTGCCTGTAGTCTGTCTGTAGTCTGTCTGTAGTCTGTAGTCTGCCTGTAGTCTTTAGTCTGTAGTCTGTCTGTAGTCTGCCTGTAGTCTGTCTGTAGTCTGTCTGTAGTCTGTAGTCTGCCTGTAGTCTTTAGTCTGTAGTCTGTCTGTAGTCTGCCTGTAGTCTGTCTGTAGTCTGTCTGTAGTCTGTAGTCTGCCTGTAGTCTTTAGTCTGTAGTCTGTCTGTAGTCTGCCTGTAGTCTGTCTGTAGTCTGTAGTCTTTAGTCTGTAGTCTGCCTGTAGTCTGCCTGTAGTCTGTCTGTAGTCTGTAGTCTGCCTGTAGTCTTTAGTCTGTAGTCTGTCTGTAGTCTGCCTGTAGTCTGTCTGTAGTCTGTCTGTAGTCTGTAGTCTGCCTGTAGTCTTTAGTCTGTAGTCTGTCTGTAGTCTGCCTGTAGTCTGTCTGTAGTCTGTAGTCTGCCTGTAGTCTTTAGTCTGTCTGTAGTCTGTAGTCTGCCTGTAGTCTTTAGTCTGCCTGTAGTCTGTAGTCTGCCTGTAGTCTTTAGTCTGCCTGTAGTCTGTAGTCTGTAGTCTGTAGTCTTTAGTCTGTAGTCTTTAGTCTGTAGTCTGCCTGTAGTCTGCCTGTAGTCTGTCTGTAGTCTGTAGTCTGCCTGTAGTCTTTAGTCTGTAGTCTGTCTGTAGTCTGCCTGTAGTCTGTCTGTAGTCTGTAGTCTGCCTGTAGTCTTTAGTCTGTCTGTAGTCTGTAGTCTGCCTGTAGTCTTTAGTCTGCCTGTAGTCTGTAGTCTGTAGTCTGTAGTCTTTAGTCTGTAGTCTTTAGTCTGTAGTCTGCCTGTAGTCTGTCTGTAGTCTGTAGTCTGCCTGTAGTCTTTAGTCTGTCTGTAGTCTGTGGTCTGCCTGTAGTCTGTAGTCTGTAGTCTGCCTGTAGTCTGCCTGTAGTCTGTAGTCCGTCTGTAGTCTGTAGTCTGCCTGTAGTCTGCCTGTAGTCTGTAGTCCGTCTGTAGTCTGTAGTCTGCCTGTAGTCTGTCTGTAGTCTGTAGTCTGCCTGTAGTCTGCCTCTAGTCTGTAGTCTGCCTGTAGTCTTTAGTCTGGCTGTAGTCTGTAGTCTGCCTGTAGTCTTTAGTCTGGCTGTAGTCTGTAGTCTGCCTGTAGTCTACCTCTAGTCTGTAGTCTGCCTGTAGTCTTTAGTCTGGCTGTAGTCTGTAGTCTGCCTGTAGTCTTTAGTCTGGCTGTAGTCTGTAGTCTGCCTGTAGTCTGCCTCTAGTCTTTAGTCTGCCTGTAGTCTTTAGTCTGTCTGTAGTCTGCCTGTAGTCTGTAGTCTGTAGTCTGTCTGTAGTCTTTAGTCTGTAGTCTGTAGTCTTTAGTCTGTAGTCTGCCTGTAGTCTGCAGTCTGTAGTCTGCCTGTAGTCTGTAGTCTTTAGTCTGTAGTCTGCCTGTAGTCTGTCTGTAGTCTGTAGTCTGCCTGTAGTCTGTAGTCTGTCTGTAGTCTTTAGTCTGGCTGTAGTCTGTAGTCTGCCTGTAGTCTGCCTCTAGTCTTTAGTCTGCATGTAGTCTGTAGTCTGTCTGTAGTCTTTAGTCTGTCTGTAGTCTGTAGTCTTTAGTCTGTAGTCTGTCTGTAGTCTGTCTGTAGTCTGCCTGTAGTCTGAAGTCTGTAGTCTGCCTGTAGTCTTTACTCTGTCTGTAGTCTGTCTGTAGTCTGCCTGTAGTCTTTACTCTGCCTGTAGTCTGTCTGCAGTCTGTAGTCTGCCTGTAGTCTGCCTCTAGTCTTTAGTCTGCCTGTAGTCTGTAGTCTGTCTGTAGTCTGTAGTCTTTAGTCTGTAGTCTGTAGTCTGTCTGTAGTCTGTCTGTAGTCTGCCTGTAGTCTGCGGTCTATAGTCTGCCTGTAGTCTTTACTCTGCCTGTAGTCTGTCTGTAGTCTGTAGTCTGTCTGTAGTCTGTCTGTAGTCTGCCTGTAGTCTTTACTCTGCCTGTAGTCTGTCTGCAGTCTGTAGTCTGCCTGTAGTCTTTAGTCTTTAGTCTGTCCGTAGTCTGTCTGTAGTCTTTAGTCTGTCCGTAGTCTGTCTGTAGTCTTTAGTCTGTCTGTAGTCTTTAGTCTGTCTGTAGTCTTTAGTCTGTCTGTAGTCTGTCATATGTTACCTGTTTCATGTTGATGATTCTCGGTGAGATCAGCAGTTACATAATTAGAGGATGTCTCGTAACATGATACAATCTCCCTGCAGACGTTTCGTCCGGCTGCCATGGTGATCGAGCGGTCAGCTGACTTTGGTAACACTTGGCAGGTGTACCGTTACTTCGCCTACGACTGTGAGACATCCTTCCCCTCCATTTCCCAGGGTCCCATGCAGAAGGTTGATGATGTCATCTGTGACTCACGTTACTCTGACATTGAGCCATCCACTGAGGGAGAGGTAAATGATGTCATAACTCACCTTTGTGATGTCACTGTGATATCATCTTTGTTTCTAGGTATTCAGTTCAACAGGTCAATAAGATGGTGAAATGTCCTTTTTTCTTTCAGGTGATTTTCAGAGTTCTGGACCCAGCCTTCCAAATTGATGACCCATACAGCCCCCGAATCCAGAGTATGACCCCTAACATTGTTCATGTGACTGCGGTCTGAATAAAGACAGAGTTGATCTGTTATAGACCCATTATTGACCTGTTATTGGTGTGTTATTGATCTGTTATTGACCTGTTGTTGACCTTTTATTGTCCTGTTATTGATAACTGTGATTCAGACATGTTGAAGATCACCAACTTAAGGGTGAAGTTCACCAAACTGCACACGCTTGGAGATAACCTGCTGGACTCTCGAATGGAGATCAAAGAGAAGTATTACTACGCTGTTTACGACATGGTGGTGCGAGGAAACTGCTTCTGCTATGGACACGCCTCTGAGTGCGCCCCCATTCAGGGAGCCAGCCAGACCAGGGAGGGAATGGTGAGTCTTGAAGGGGGCAGGGTGAGTCCTGGGTATGTGAATATTGATTGGTTATTGATAATTATATGCGTGTGTCTGCAGGTTCATGGTCACTGCATGTGTAATCACAACACCAAAGGACTAAACTGTGAACAATGTCAGGATTTCTACCATGACTTGCCCTGGAGACCAGCTGAGGGACGCAACACCAACGCCTGCAAGAGTGAGTCTCTACTGGTTTCTCCTGGTTTCCACTTCTGTGTACTGGTTTCTGTATGTCTTAACAGGGAACTGACAAGTACAAACACAGTCTCTACCAGTTTATCATGGACTGCAGTACTTAAATTATACCTGCAGTTCTGTTGGTGTTTCTGAAATGATCCTGAAGACAGTCGAGGATTAAACAGCTAAAATTAAACAAGCTAAAATGGAATAAGATGTTTCCTGAAACTTCATGATCAGGAAACAGCTGCTACAGATAAAATGGATAACCATGAACCATAAATTTGACCTGAATTATGTCACTCTGTTGACTGACTGAATTTCTTCTTCTGTGGTGTCTTTAGAGTGCAACTGTAACCAGCACTCAGACTCCTGTCGCTTTGACATGGCCGTGTTCGTGGCTTCAGGAAATGTCAGTGGAGGCGTCTGTGATGACTGTCAACACAACACAGCCGGACGCAACTGCGAGCAGTGTCAACCATTTTATTTCCAACATCCCGAGAGAGACGTCAGAGACCCCAACATCTGTCAGCGTGAGTCCAAATTGTCTCATCAGGTTTTCTAAAAAAAAAAGAAGAAAAAACTACTCAACATTGTAAACCATTTGACTTCCAACGTCCTGAGAGATATGTCAGAGAGAGAGGGAATATATTTTTGGAGAATGGTGTTCATCCCTCCAGAAACTGAAGAATCATTGCCAAGACTGGAACACCATTATTCATAAAGATCTTCCTCATGTGGTGTTGTGATGATGGTGGTGCAGAGCACTTGCTAACAGTCCTAAATCTTTCATAGGTGTTGGGTTGAGATCTGGTGACTGTGGAGGTCATAGCAGATGATTCGCATCATTTAATGATGATCAGATGATCATTCACAACTACTTTGTATTGATTAGCAGTGACCCTTCCCTCTATTTATATACATACCTACATACACACACACATATATACAGGCATACTTATATATATATATAATGAGAAAATTCAGCTTCTTATGTACCAAAATATCACTTAATGTTTTTCTCTAGAGTGTGAACTATGATATATCTGGCCAACCCACTCTTTTCAGTTTAGCAGGCTCTGAATAGATGAAGTGAGTCTCCTGTAAAAAGGCTGTGTGGGCTTGTTAGGATTTAAGTTATGATAAACATGATAGCCTGTTTACATTCCAGGACACTGTTCTCATACAACTAGCCATAGCTTAACAAATGTGTCTTCTATGCCTCATACTGAGATGAGAACTGGCATGGAGGAAGGGGGTGTCGCCCAGCTGCCTGTCGAAACCCAAGTAACCAATAAATATCCTCATAGAGAAACCTCAGAACTCTGTATCTACCCTAACCCTACAACTCGCCCCCTCTCTTCTGTGTCCTTTTCCAGGGACTGTTACATAGCAGATAAGACACTTTCTATGTTAATCTCGCCTTTGCCAATGCCTGCAGTGTTTGCTATCTTAACGTTAGCTCCATCAGCTATGCAAGCATTAGCACTTCGTTTGGTCGCTCTAGATGCCATAAGGCATAAATCATCAGGTCTATCAACTCAACTTCCCTAAAACCCTAAATCAGGTTTAACTCGTGAATTTGGGGAACCAGGTGGGGTAATTGGGACGTTTCCAACTTGGTAACCAAGACTCGATTTCATATATTTTTTTAAACAAATGACCAACAGGACCAACATCTCCTCTCTTCAGTCCTGTCAGGAAGTTTGAGCCTGTTTCCATTTCTTTGACAAGTTATTGTGAACGTGATGATGTCACTGTAATGTACAAAACTTCCTGCTGAAATTATTTTATTTAACCTGAAGTCTCAGTTTAAACCTGTTTCCTGTTGGCAGCTGATGATCCGATGAATGAATCCTCTGGAAAAACTCTGCAGTGATGTTTGAAGTTCGTGCTTTTATGTCTCCGTAGCCTGTAACTGTGACCCTCTGGGCTCTCTGAATGGAGGAATATGTGACGGGATGACGGATGTTCGAGCCGGACTGATCGCCGGTCAGTGCCGCTGCAAAGCCAACGTGGAGGGAGAGCGCTGCGAGCGCTGCAAACAGGCGCACTACGGGCTGAGTGATGAGCCTGAAGGCTGCAAGGGTACGACATGATCCATCACACCTGTACAATATGTACATGTATATGTTTATATATGCACATGTGAGTATGTATATATGCATATATGTGTGTGTGTTTGTGTTTCAGCATGCACCTGCAGCCCTGTGGGAACAGTTCCTGGAGGAAATCCCTGCGACAGCGAAACAGGAAGCTGCTTCTGTAAACGACTGGTGATTGGACGAGACTGTGACCAGTGTGTGGTGAGATAATACAAACACACACACACACACACACACACACACACACACACACACACACACACACACACACACACAGATACAGTTTTTGTTGTGTATGTTTGTTTCCTCTCACAGCTTAAAATCAAATTATTGTAGACAGAAACAACTTGATGACACATCGTCTAACATCTGCTGTGTGTGTGTCTGTGTGTGTCTGTGTGTGTTTGTGTGTACAGTCTGAACATTGGGGTCTCAGTAATGATGTGGACGGCTGCAGACCATGTGACTGTGATCTGGGAGGAGCCATCAACAACCAGTGAGTTCACATCCAAATAACAGTTAACATCTAACTGCTAAGAGTCCTTCCTGTCGTGGCCCTCAGTTGTCGTGGCCCTCAGTTGTTGTGGCCCTCAGTTGTCGTGACCTTTCCTGTTGTGGCCCTCAGTTGTCGTGGCCTTTCCTGTTGTGGCCCTCAGTTGTCGTGGCCTTTCCTGTTGTGGCCCTCAGTTGTCGTGGCCCTTCCTGTTGTGGCCCTCAGTTGTCGTGGCCTTTCCAGTTGTGGCCCTCAGTTGTCGTGGCCCTTCCTGTTGTGGCCCTCAGTTGTCGTGGCCCTTCCTGTTGTGGCCCTCAGTTGTCGTGGCCTTTCCTGTTGTGGTTTCTCTTTCAGGTCATTTTTCATTTCCTGTTGTCCTGCAGGTGTGATCAGCTGACCGGTCAGTGTGTCTGCAGAGATCACATGTTTGGTCGTCGCTGTGATCAGGTCGAGTCTGGATTCTACTTCATCGCTCTGGATCACTACACCTACGAGGCTGAGGACGCAAAGTTGGGACCTGTGAGTCAAATTTCAACCTTTGACGTCTCTTTGTCTTTGTAAACTCATGGAGGGGGGATCCTGGGATCCATCCTGGGATCTATCCTGGGATCTATCCTGGGATCTATCCTGGGATCTATCCTGGGATCCTGGGATCCATCCCGGGATCCTGGGATCCATCCCGGGATCCTGGGATCCTGGGAACACCTGATGGCCGGTACATCACTGCTGCAGCTTCTACAAAATGATGTAGCATCAAGTTGAAACAACATTTTGTTCAAAAAGCAGCTTTTTATTGGTTTTGATGATTCTGCAGAGTTCAGACTGACTGAAGGTCCTGTTATTGGCTCTAAACATACATAATATTTATTCTTTTTCTCTGCTGACGACACACCCTGTATTCCGTCGTTCTTCCTTCTCCTCTACATTTATTTCATTCATTTAAATTGTAAATGGAGAAAAAGATCACAGTTCTAAAACACTTCATTTCTTTTCCTGGTTAAATGTTTCATATGAAAAATAACCAAATGTGTAATTTCTTCAGTTTTCATTATGTCATGTTGTGTCTTTAGGGAGTGATGGTGGTCCCGAGGCCCCACCCTCTGGACCGCAGTCCCACCTGGACAGGTGTGGGCCTGGTCAACGTCCCAGAGGGGGCCTTCCTGGAGTTTACTGTCGATAACATCCCTCACTCCATGGAGTATGACATCCTCATCCGCTACGAGCCTCAGGTAGGCTGCGGTCAGCCAGGTGTAGCCCTGCCCACCAACAGAAACCAGGCCATGTGATTGGCTGCTGACATTAACATTACAGAGACTAAAGTTTTGTCCTTAAACCTCCAGCTGCCTGACCAATGGGAGGAAGTTCTGATGACGGTGATGAGACCTGGTCCAATCAGAGCAGACAGCCGGTGTGTCAACACCGTACCAGACGACGACCACCAGATGATCTCGCTTCACCCTGGCTCACGGTAAAGTTCAGCAGCAAATCCTGTTTTCTAGTGTTTCCCCTCCGTTCACTGCTTTGAGTGGCTCGTCAGAAACTCAGAAGACACGGCAGCCAACGTTTACTGCTCACCTTTTTCTCTGCTCCAATCGTGCTCACCGTCACGTTTCCTGCCACTCGCTCTCTCCACTTACTGAAATACACACTGACTACGCTCACACATTACACACCGGCTACGCTCACACATTACACACCGGCTACGCTCACACATTACACACCGGCTACGCTCACACATTACACACCGGCTACGCTCACACATTACACACCGACTACGCTCACACATTACACACCGGCTACGCTCACACATTACACACCGGCTACGCTCACACATTACACACCGGCCTATTCCTTAACGCAGCTCTCATAACAGAAAATCATTAGTAGCCCGTTGATATTAATGATCAGCAGCACAGAATGAATAAAGGGGAAACACTGACATGTCCACAAAACATTTTCTGTCAACTTATCTCACCAATTCAATCGTATTCACTTGACTTGACTTCAATTCTTTTTTATTTATTATTTACTTTCCACATAGAGCAGTTCTAGACTAAAGTCTTTAATCTACAGAGATCCAACTTTCCTCCATCAGCAGGACAAACTCTCCTTTAACAGGAAGAAACCTCAAACTGAACCAACACCGTCTGCCTCGACCGGTTGGCTGGAGAGAGGAAGAAACAAAGACGCATAACAGCTATAATAACAACAATAATAATTATAGAAATATGACTAATAATAATAGCAGGTGTGGGTGTCAAGCAGGACTACGGCAGCATGGGATCCCTGCAGCCACGGACCATAATTAGACCCTGACCCTGATCCACAGCAGTGTAATCTCCTGGCTCTAAATTAATGAGTTCTCCTGATTAATGTTTAAACTGCTTGTTGAGTCAAGAGGTTTTCCTGCATCCTGTCTTTCTCTTCAGGTACGTGGTTCTTCCCAGACCAGTATGTTTTGAATCCGGTCTGAACTACACAGTCCGCCTCAGTCTGCTTCTGTACTCAGCCCTCAGCGACGTCCAGTCTCCATACACGCTCATCGACTCGGTGAGGAAATGTGATGTTTGGTGTCTCTGACCTCATAACTGACCTCTGACCTCAAGCTCAGCACAGCAGAAGTTGGGGAATGATGCTAATAACTTATATGTAGCTCAAGTTTATAACCTACATGTGACATCAGTATTTAAACATTTAAATATCTGAACAAACGTCTAAAAGCTTTGAATCAGTCCTGTGAGTCTAAAGCTGGTTCTTATGACCACGTCAGGAATTAAATGTATTTATAATTGTTCTGAACGGCTCACAGAGAGGGGGGAGGGGGATTCATTTTTCAGACAGTCTCTGCTGGAACGCTGTAGACTCTTTCTGTCAGTCTCATGGTTTTCTTCCTCTCAGATCGTGCTGATGCCTCACTGTAAGAACCTGGAGATCTTCACACAGTCAGAGGGAGGAGACTCCAGCGGGAACAGCGGCTGGGATACTTTTCAGCGTTATCGTTGTCTGGAAAACAGCCAGGGCGTCATCAAGTCTCCGATGACCGACATCTGCAGAAACTTCATCTTCAGCATCTCGGCCATGTTACACCAGGGAGCCAAAGGTACAGCGCTCCACTTTAACCGGTCCTTAACAATTCTTTATGGACCTTCAGGAGTCTTTGAGTCTTTACGAGCCTTTGCTAGCTGTTACCAGGTATTCTGATCCTTTCTGAGCCTTTAACGGTCCATTATGAACCTTTAGGAGTCTTCAGTTTTATGCCTTCTGTCTGTGACCTGCTGACGTGTTCTTGAATTAAAACAGATCTGTTCTTTAGCGGCTTGCTTGAGTCATTTAGAAGAACTCTAAATAATATTGATTTTATGGTTGCACAAGTCGATTTCTGGATTTCACAAATACCTCCATAAAGTATTGCTGCATATAAATCCTTCTGATGTCCTTAGTTCTCTTATTTTATTTCTATTTCTTTAATTCAAATAGTTTTCTTACTCTCCTCCTGTCTCTCCTGTCAATCTCTTTATATCTATTATCTTAATTCTGATCTTATATTTATAATTTTCTCTGTGAAATAAACACAATCCATGAAAGTTTGGTGAATGTGACTAAGAACAAACCTGATGGATTTGATGATGAAAATGTTCCTGCATGAGTCTCTGCTCTGCTGCTCAACTCTGACCTTTGACCTCTGTGGAATGAGAACAGGAAGGAGGAATTCCCCTCAGGGTTTATTAAAACCTGGTTCCGACACTCAGAGGAGCAGAACAGATCTGTTAGACTAAATATCACTGCAGATAGTCTCACTTCAAATGTTTTTGTTGGAAAAATGATGCAGGCCAGAGCTCGTGTCTGATTGGTTTAAAGAGGAGCTGCAGGTCAGCTGACCCTGTTGTATGGTCTCTGAAATAAAGTCTGACTCTGCTGCTGAACATCTTCTGATCTCTGCCCTCTGCTGTGCTCACATTACTTCTTTCTTTTCTTTCCTTTTGTTTCCGTTAATCTTCTCAGCATCACAGTTTCCGTCATGTTGACCTTTGACATTCGGTTCCACGTCTAGAACGAGACTCAACTCGTTTCTTCTTCACATTCCAGAAACACTGTCACACCTCTCAGCTCTCACTCAGACAGGATCTGTGGCTGTGAAGGAGAGTGATGTGTTTGCATTGTCTGAAATCCAGCTTGTGTTTGACTTCATTTCCCAGAATGCCAGTGTGACCCTCAGGGCTCTCTGAGTACTGTGTGTGATCCCAGCGGGGGTCAGTGTCAATGTCGACCCAACGTGGTCGGCAGGAACTGTGACAGATGCGCTCCGTCTACGTTCCAGTTTGGACCCAACGGCTGCAGAGGTAATCACGTCATTCATAATCAATACATACCAATAATTAACATTAATATATCGTTTCAATTTACCAAAAATAAGATGAACCAATGAAAGCTGTGCTTCAGTCTGAGGTTCAGAACGACACATGAACAAGAATATAAAATGTAAAATGGCCCAAAAGAAAAGAAAAACTCTGAAACTTCAAACTGTGACTGTAAATGTTTCTGTGTGGGAACAAGTGAAGGTTTATTTCACATGTTGTTCATGAGCAGAGCAGTAAAGTATCTGACATGGAGCTCCATGATGTCTTTGCAGCATGTGAGTGCGACCCTCAGGGTTCACAGAGTCAGTTCTGTGATCAGCTGACCGGTCAGTGTGTCTGTGTTTCGGGAGCATACGGTCGTCAGTGTGACCGCTGTCTGCCGGGTCACTGGGGCTTCCCCGCCTGCCGACCCTGCTCCTGCAACGGACACAGCGAGGACTGCGACGCCCACACCGGACGCTGCCTCGACTGCAGGGACCACAGCACAGGACACAACTGTGAGAGGTGAGCTACACCTGTGATATGACACTGATAAACTAGGTCCAGGTGCCAGATCCTGTAGTCCAGGTGCCAGATCCTGTAGTCCAGGTGCCAGATCCTGTAGTCCAGATGCCAGATCCTGTAGTCCAGTTGCCAGATCCTGTAGTCCAGGTGCCAGGTTCTGTAGTCCAGGTGCCAGATCCTGTAGTCCAGGTGCCAGGTTCTGTAGTCCAGGTGCCAGGTTCTGGGGTCCAGTTGCCAGGTTCTGGGGTCCAGGTGCCAGATCCTGTAGTCCAGGTGCCAGGTTCTGGGGTCCAGTTGCCAGATTCTGGGGTCCAGTTGCCAGGTTCTCCTCATCGCTTCCTGTCTCCCCTCAGGTGTCTGGATGGTTACTATGGTGACCCGGTGCTGGGGTCAGGTGACCACTGTCGCTCCTGTATGTGTCCTGACGGCCCGGGCAGCCTGCGGCAGTTCGCAGGAAGTTGTTACCGCGGTGACGACTCCCAGCAGGCCATCTGTGTCTGCAACACTGGATACAGAGGTAACAAACTTTATTTACACTGAGGTGAATACAGAAGTTAAACTTTGTTCAAAGTGACATATTATATTCTTTTTCAGCAAGTTCATAAATGTATCGTTACTTTAAGGTGAATACAGAATGTACTTTTAAAGCAGAAACAGGATAAAACATCAGATGTGAAACAACATTTCCTGTGAGTTCAGCCTGAGGACTCGTTCTCTGGGTTTCTGTTAGTCAAGCAGCTGCTGCAGAGACAAAAAGGGTCTTCATTTAAAGAGAAGCAGCTTTGTGATGTAAACAGAGTACAGGAATGTGATGTGACTGCAGGTCTGTAATTAAGGTGGGAAATAAGATGTTGAGACTTAAATCAGCTGCTGACAGACGTGTGAATCACCAACTTTCGCCTTTTGTTGCCAAGACAAATATTCTACTGACATAAATAGTAAATGAAGTGCATTCATATCGCAGCTTTCTCGTCTTCGGACCACTCAAAGCACTTTTGTCACATTCATACTAACATTTATACTTTGATGGCAGAAGCTGCCATGCAAGGTGCCATCTGCTTATCAAGAGGACTGAATCATTCACACACACACACTCACACCACTGATGCAGCCTTCAAGAGCAGTTTGGGCTTCAGTATCTTGTCCGAGGACACTTCAACACGCAGACTGGAGGAGCTGGAGTTCGAACCTCCAATCTGCAGATTAGTGGATGGTCGGCACTGCCTTCTGAGCCGCAGCTGCCGTATGTCAGAAGATCTTTACTTAGTATAATACTTATTACTACTAAGATAGATACTTTATTTGCAGTACAATCACAAGGCATTTCATCACATCATCACAGAAGTGTCAAATAGATATCACAGTGGCAGCCTCTCCAATCCCTCACAACCATGCAAGACCGTGGTTTTAATTCCCTGCCAGGCCAGAGAGGCCTCTGTCCTGTCTGTAGCTGTTTTCGTCTTTTTATTTGTCCCTGTGTCCCTTCTAGCTGTTTCATCCTGGTTTCTGAAAGGTTTTTTCTTGTGAATTATTGTGACACCCGAGGCTTATCATTGGGACAGACATGAAAGGTCTTCGTAGGCGTCACAGAGTCTTCATAGAAGTCAATGTAATCAGACTCTGCTATAACCTGATCATTAACATCAGGGCTATTAAAGACCTCCCATGATGCACAGGTTCCTGTAGAGCGATCACGCTGTCGTTCCACACCGGCAAAGCTTTTGTGAGTCTTCTTCCTCTGTAGTAGCGTCTGATAGGGTTGGTGTCCTCTCTCTCTGTAGTGATAAACACTGGGTTTTATTTATTTATAAGGGCCTCATTGTTTTTTTACCCCTTACATTATTTGTTGTTGTCTTTTAATATGGCCCCTATCAAACCTGCTCAAATGATTTGATTACGTCGCAGGTGTTGTCACTTTTTACTGAGCTTGGAAAATCCAGTTTTTCATACTGTGCACAGTTGGATAGAGTTCCTCATTTTTATCCTTACGGCAATTTACATTTTTAATTTCATCTTATTTCACTTCCTTCCTATGGTTCCAATATGTTAGTGTTTTTACTAAATAGGTTTTTTTTAATCTAAGTGTCTTATCTGTATTTCTTGGTGCTGAGGATGTGTTGTTTGTGTTTTTTCTACCTCCTACCGGTGGGAGCAGGGATGCAGTATAGGCGTCTTTGACAGTCAGTCTGGTGGGACAGTCAACATACTGATGTGAGCAGGCACGTTTGGCAGAACAGTAAAATTAAATAAATTTGGTTGCATCAGGTGAAAGTGACTCAAGTTTCTGAGTGAGATTTAGAACAAGTGTGTTATTGGGTGAATATGCACTATGGTGAGGAAACATCGGTGTCAGGGCTACACAGCTGCTCGCTCACCACAACTGTTTGACACAATTTGTCCCTGATAAGAAGACAGATGTTGACAGATGTTGGGGTCTGAAGGCTCCACCTCATTAGGCACAAATTTACTATCTAACCAAGTCTCAGTGATTGCCAACACACAGGTGCTGTGATACTGGTGCAGGTAGCGGTGTTGATGATCCGGGTAGAAGGCAGAGCGAGTTTTTAGTTTTTAGCCTCTTCAGTCGGTGATGAACGCTGCCCTTACATCCACATTTTCACTTTGTCCTAAACTTCATTCTAAGACAGTTTGGTATCGAGTCTACAACAGTTAGTCCAGAGAAATGTGATTGCTTGACCCCACCAGTTAATTTTCAAAATAAAACATCCCTGCAGATTCCCAATGGTATATCCACAATAAACAATTAAAACAGACAAATAAAGAAAACATTTAACTACACAGCCTCCTCTGCCACAGTAGCAGCAGAAAATCAGGAAAATCACCAAATAAACAAAATCTGAGCATGTCAACAAAAGTGAGGCGTTTAGTTGCACTGCTACTGCAGTAATTATGGCAACTTTGATTGGCTTTGATCAGGCTGCTGTAAGTACTGTAGTAGCAGTGCAACAGAGTTTAAAAGGCAGATGGTTTGACTGCAACACTCTGCGTCTGAAACGCTTCCAGTATGGAAGGACGCTGTTTGGAGGACCAAACAAAACCACGTCACAGCCAGAACGCAACGCAGAAGCACCCAATGGGATCTCTACGCAAGACACACTGAAAGGGTTTGAAGTGTCAGCTGAAGTTAAAGAACTGAAAGGGTTTGAAGTGTCAGCTGAAGTTAAAGAACTGAAAGGGTTTGAAGTGTCTGCTGAAGAGGGTAGAGGTGAAAATGGTGGAAATTAAACTGTTTGTTGTACAATGTCTGTAAATCTGTCTCGTCCTCACCTGTTCTCCCCAGGTGCTCGCTGTGATGAGTGCTCACCTGGTTACTATGGAAACCCCAGTGAGGCGGGGGGGCAGTGCCAGCCCTGTCAGTGCAACAACAACATCGACATGTTGGACCCGGATTCCTGTGACGCCCGAACTGGCGAGTGTCTGCGCTGTCTGTACCACAGCGAAGGCCCCGCCTGCCAGAGCTGCAAGCTGGGTTACTATGGCAACGCCCTGCTGCAGGACTGCAGGAGTGAGTACACTGGGTTACCATGGCAACTGCATAAAATCAATCAAACCTTCACTGAAGTTTTGACAAAGTCTTTGCTGAACAGAATCTCAACTTGAATTTTGATTGAACTCTTGAAAAACTGTAAAATCCTGAAGAATCTGGATCTGAAAAATCTGGATCTGAAAAATCTGGATCTGAAAAATCTGGATCCAAATCTGGACTCTCTTATTTTGACAATATCTGAAAATAATTCTGATTACATCTTTGATAGAAATCCAGAGGGAAACAATCACAATCTCAGTCTCCATAAATAAATAAATAAAGTGTTTTTTTGTCCACAGAGTGTGTTTGTAACCAGCTGGGCAGCAACTCCTCCAGCTGTCCCACATCTGGCGACTGTCACTGTGACCGCAGCAGCGGACAGTGTCACTGCTTCCCTAACGTGATTGGTCAGCACTGCGACCGCTGCGCGCCTGACACCTGGAACATGGCGAGCGGCCACGGCTGTCAGACCTGCGACTGCGACGCCAAACATTCGTACGGGACGTCCTGCAACGAGGTGAGGAGACGACAAAGAGCTGCTGTCTGAGATCCTCATCATGTTTCCTCAAAGTGGAAGCGTCTGTTCAGCTGCTGCGTTCTCACCGATTCATTTACTGAACTTTCTTCTCAGAGAGGATTTTAAAGACTTCTTTGTGATGATAAAACTAAAACCTTGTTGAGTTCTGGATAGAAACTTTCTGGCGGTTTTGTTTACAGATCAGCGGTCAGTGTTCCTGTCATCCTGGTTTTGGAGGAAGAACATGCAGCGAGTGTAGAGAGCTGTTCTGGGGAGACCCAGAGGTCAAATGTCACGGTACGTTCACTGTCATATGTTACAACATGTTACTGTCAGAATCTGAACATGGTTTCCTGACACGTGGGCTCAGTGTGGACAGGAACGTCCTCATCAGCAGCTTCAATGTTTAGTTTGTGATCTGAGTCCTCCGCTGCCCCGCTGCATCGTGGGAACATTCCAGCTCCCAGCGTCCTCTGCTGCTACAGATATTAAGTCCAGATGTTCCTGGCCTGTAGGCCTGTCGCCATGGTGACGGGACAGGAGATCTGTCTGAACCTCAAATATCTACAAAGAGGCTTTGTTAGTGTGAAGCGGAGCTGAAGGAACCAATCAGGTGCTGAGAGAGAGGAGAGACAGAAAGACAGACAGAAAGACAGAAAGATAGAAAGAAGGAAAGAGAGAAAGAAAGAAGGAAAGAAAGAAGGAGAGACAGAAAGAAAGAAGGAAAGAAAGAAGGAAAGAAAGAAAGAAGGAAAGAAAGAAGGAAAGACAGAAAGAAAGAAAGAAAGAAAGAAAGAAAGAAAGAAAGAAAGAAGGAAAGAAAGAAGGAGAGACA
Source organism: Euthynnus affinis (assembly GCA_029490765.1). Taxonomy (NCBI): domain Eukaryota; kingdom Metazoa; phylum Chordata; class Actinopteri; order Scombriformes; family Scombridae; genus Euthynnus; species Euthynnus affinis. The sequence goes on along the minus strand of CM055844.1, from coordinate 5,466,953 downwards.
GAAAGAAAGAAGGAAAGAAAGAAAGAAGGAAAGAAAGAAGGAAAGACAGAAAGAAAGACAGAAAGAAAGAAAGAAGGAAAGAAAGAAAGAAAGAAGGAAAGAAAGAAGGAGAGACAGAAAGAAAGAAGGAAAGAAAGAAAGAAGGAAAGAAAGAAGGAAAGACAGAAAGAAAGACAGAAAGAAAGAAAGAAAGTAAGAAAGAAAGAAGGAAAGAAAGAAGGAGAGACAGAAAGAAAGACAGAAAGAAAGAAAGAAAGAAAGAAAGAAAGAAAGAAAGAAAGAAGGAGAGACAGAAAGAAAGAAAGAAAGAAAGAAAGAAGGAAAGACAGAAAGAAAGAAAGAAAGAAAGAAGGAAAGAAAGAAAGAAAGAAAGAAAGAAAGACAGAAAGAAAGAAAGAAAGAAAGAAGGAAAGAAAGAAAGAAAGAAGGAAAGAAAGAAAGAAGGAAAGAAAGAAGGAAAGACAGAAAGAAAGACAGAAAGAAAGAAAGAAGGAAAGAAAGAAGGAAAGAAAGAAGGAGAGACAGAAAGAAAGAAAGAAAGAAAGAAAGAAGGAAAGAAAGAAAGAAGGAAAGAAAGAAGGAAAGACAGAAAGAAAGACAGAAAGAAAGAAAGAAGGAAAGAAAGAAGGAAAGACAGAAAGAAAGACAGAAAGAAAGAAAGAAGGAAAGAAAGAAGGAAAGAAAGAAGGAAAGACAGAAAGAAAGACAGAAAGAAAGAAAGAAGGAAAGAAAGAAAGAAAGAAGGAAAGAAAGAAGGAGAGACAGAAAGAAAGAAGGAAAGAAAGAAAGAAGGAAAGAAAGAAGGAAAGACAGAAAGAAAGACAGAAAGAAAGAAAGAAAGTAAGAAAGAAAGAAGGAAAGAAAGAAGGAGAGACAGAAAGAAAGACAGAAAGAAAGAAAGACAGAAAGAAAGAAAGAAAGAAAGAAAGAAGGAAAGACAGAAAGAAAGAAAGAAAGAAAGACAGAAAGAAAGAAAGAAAGAAAGAAGGAAAGAAAGAAAGAAAGAAGGAAAGAAAGAAAGAAGGAAAGAAAGAAGGAAAGACAGAAAGAAAGAAAGAAAGAAAGAAAGAAGGAAAGAAAGAAGGAGAGACAGAAAGAAAGACAGAAAGAAAGAAAGAAAGAAAGAAAGAAAGAAAGAAAGAAAGAAAGAAAGAAGGAGAGACAGAAAGAAAGAAAGAAAGAAAGAAAGAAGGAAAGAAAGAAAGAAAGAAGGAAAGACAGAAAGAAAGACAGAAAGAAAGAAAGAAAGAAAGAAAGAAAGACAGAAAGAAAGACAGAAAGACAGAAAGAAAGAAAGAAAGAAAGAAAGAAAGAAAGAAAGAAGGAGAGACAGAAAGAAAGAAAGACAGAAAGAAAGAAGGAAAGAGAGAAAGAAGGAAAGACAGAAAGAAAGACAGAAAGAAAGAAGGAAAGAGAGAAAGAAAGGAGAGACAGAAAGAAGGAAAGAAAGAAGGAAAGAAAGAAGGAAAGACAGAAAGAAAGAAGGAAAGAGAGAAAGAAAGAAGGAAAGACAGAAAGAAAGAAGGAAAGAAAGAAGGAAAGACAGAAAGAAAGACGGAAAGACAGAAAGAAAGAAGGAAAGAGAGAAAGAAAGAAGGAAAGAAAGAAGGAAAGAGAGAAAGAAAGAAGGAAAGAAAGAAGGAGAGACAGAAAGAAAGAAGGAAAGAAAGAAGGAAAGAGAGAAAGAAAGAAGGAAAGAAAGAAAGAAAGAAGGAAAGAAAGAAGGAAAGAAAGAAAGAAAGACAGAGAGAAAGAGAAACATGAGCTGGAAGGAAAAATTATATGAAAAGAAGGAAGACGTCAGTTCAGACTTTTATTTACTCTGAACAGCAAACTTCTGACATTCTGTCCCTTAAAATCTAAAACATTTCTGTCATTGATCATTTTGTTTTAGATGAAGAAATCTCTCTATATAACAAACTGTTTGTTTGTTTGTTTGTTTGTTTGTTTGTTTGTTCTCCATATATCTGGAGAACCGTTCATCCAGTCTGCTTCACACTCGGCTGCTGTGTTGCAGGGGACAGAAGTGATGTTGCAACACGCGACACGTTAATATTAATAAACTTGGAATAAACAGTGCGGGCGCCGCTCTGCTCTGCGGCAGTGGGCGGGGCTTCTGGGCTCAGCGACTGCATGTCATGGTCAGAACAGTTCGACTTTGTTGTGGCTTCCCGACTTGTTCTAAAGGTTCTATATGTACAACTGTAAAGTTATTTACATGTGTTATTATTATTTACATTTTATTGCCAGTGAGGAAACAGGTAGTGATATTATATGTAAATGAGATCCTGCGTACTGATGAACTTCTGAGCACACACAGTTAAAACATTATTTCCTCAACAAAGGAGCAGAAGATAGCGAACGCCTTTGTTTAAGACGTAAAGACGTCACCTGCAACAGTATCACACTGCTAGCATGCACACAAGCAGCAGGAAGTGGTCTGCACCTCATTAACAGCCACAGATGAGTGTGAGTGTGAGTGTGAGTGTGAGTGTGAGTGTGAGCGTGAGTGTGAGGGTGAGTGTGAGGGTGAGTGTGTGAGTGTGAGGGTGAGGGTGAGTGTGAGTGTGAGTGTGAGTGTGAGTGTGAGTGTGAGTGTGAGGGTGAGTGTGAGTGTGAGGGTGAGTGTGAGGGTGAGGGTGAGTGTGAGGGTGAGTGTGAGGGTGAGGGTGAGGGTGAGGGTGAGTGTGAGGGTGAGGGTGAGGGTGAGTGTGAGGGTGAGTGTGAGGGTGAGGGTGAGGGTGAGTGTGAGGGTGAGGGTGAGGGTGAGGGTGAGTGTGAGTGTGAGGGTGAGTGTGAGGGTGAGGGTGAGTGTGAGGGTGAGGGTGAGGGTGAGTGTGAGGGTGAGGGTGAGTGTGAGTGTGAGGGTGAGGGTGAGTGTGAGGGTGAGTGTGAGTGTGAGGGTGAGGGTGAGGGTGAGTGTGAGGGTGAGGGTGAGGGTGAGTGTGAGTGTGAGGGTGAGTGTGAGTGTGAGGGTGAGGGTGAGTGTGAGGGTGAGGGTGAGGGTGAGGGTGAGTGTGAGGGTGAGT